>CAKAOH010022331.1:15010-41904 GCA_916701665.1 Sebastiscus tertius
TTTCTGAAATTGTTTCAACATGTTTTTTTAAACATGCGTAAAAAAAATGTAATAAAAAAAATTAAATGAAAAAAAATTTATTAAAAAAATTAAATAAAAAAAATTAAATTAAAAAATTAAATAAAAAAAATAAATAAAAATATATATAGATAGATAGATAGATGGAGTCATCTTCGACTTGACAGTGTGAGCTAATTAATTATGTTTAACCATCTTGAGTATAGGGTTTGTAAAAGTGTAATTGTTGCGAGTGGTCTGAAATGACCAATATGCTATATTTATCATGACATTATGGTGACATTAACGGTTAACAGTTGAGCTCACCTCATCCAGTCTCCTGTCGGTGCCCAGTGCCAGCATGTTATTGTACTCTCGCTCCAGAATCTGACGTGCCTGGAGGAAAGGAAAAAAAAAAAAAAAATCAAAAATACCCAACACATTCTGATTTCCACAAGGCCGGCTATTTTTAGCAGAATGCTAACGGGAGGCAGCTGACACATTACGTTATTCGCGCTGCATATCCATTTTACCTGAGTATGGATGAGATAAGCAGTGAGAATTCACAGGGCGACCTGCCAGAGTGACAGTTGGCAAATCTGCATGTTCTGATTTAGATTGGACCAGCTTTTTGAAGGCTGATACCGACATGCCTCTACTTTTGGACTGAAGCTGGTGACGGATGATATTTCTGGCCATTATCAGCACCTTTAAATTTGGCTTGACGGTGCCATTCCCCTCACAATGGGTGTTGAAAAGCTATGAAGTGATAGTCAGACCATGTGATTTAGACCAGACATCTGATTTTTTTGGCAAAACATGTGTCTAACCTTACTTTGAATTCAAAACAGTTTGCAAGAAAAAAAAAAAGTATCTATCATTGTTTTAACGTTCGATCAAGGCAAGTGTTGGTGTAGCTGGAGTACCTGAGTGTTTTGGTTGGGGATCTGGAGGAGCAGCGCCAGACTGCTGTAGTCAAAGTTGTCATCCAAGGCGACCAGAGCTCCATGTACACCGCTCTCTAGCAGGATGTTGGCGTAGTCCCTCAGGCCTATACTCTGCACCCAGCGGATGACCCGCTCGTTACTCCACACCAGTACGTCTGCAGACAACGACACAAGCACAGAAATGTCATCTCAGAGCCGGATCTCTTTTTTTTTATTCATTTCTAGCATCTTGTTTTGGTTTGTTATGATGATGATGATCGTTTTTTTTGTTTTTTTTTTCATTTTGGGTTCACTCACCTCTCATTTCGTGCTGGCTGTGCTCCCTGCGTCTCTCCAGTTCCTTCCTGTCATAGTTGAGCTTCTTCAGACCCATGATGCCATACTGTAAACTTGTTCTGGTGTTAGAAAAATCACACGTATACACACTCATGTCATGGAGAAAACTGATAAAAATAAATAGTCTAATATGTCCAAAACAGAAAGAGTTACTGAAACCATCCCATCTAAAAATTATGGCTGTCAATTGATTAACATTTTTAACCCCGACTAATTGCATGATTGTCCATAGTTAATCGTGATTAATCACAAATTAATCCCACAATTTTGTATTCTAAATATACCTTAAAGGGAGATTTGTCAAGTATTTAATACTCCTATCAACATGGGAGTGGGCAAATATGCTGCTTTATGCAAATGTATGCATATATTATTACTGGAAATCAATTAACAACACAAAATAATGACAAATATTGTCCAGAAACCCTCACAGGTACTGAATTTAGCATAAAAAATATGCTCAAATCATAACATGGCAAACTGCAGCCCAACAGACAACAACAGCTGTCAGTGTGTCAGTGTGCTGACTTGACTATGACTTGCCCAAACTACATGTGATTATCATAAAGTGGGCAAATCTGTAAAGGGGAGACTTGTGGGTACCCATAGAACCCATTTTCATTCACATATCTTGAGGTCAGAGGTCAAGGGACCCCTTTGAAAATGGCCACACCAGTTTATCCTTGACAAACTTCAGCGCAAATTTGGAGTGTTATTTAACCTCCTTCCTGACAAGCTAGTATGCCATGGTTGGTACCAATGGATTCCTGAGGTTTTCTAGTTTCATATGATACCAGTATCTTCACTCCTCTTCACTCGATTGCATTAATGCGTTAAAGAAATTAGTATCGTTAAAACAAATTTAACTCATTATTATTATTATTGCGTTAACTTTGACAGCCCTACTACAAAAACCAAAAGAAACATTTTATACAGGGATTCTATTAAATGTATTATTGATGCTCTCTGCTGACGGTCACACCATGAGGCAGGTGAGGTTAAGTCCAGTACCTGTGGAAGCTGTCCACCATTTTGAGGTGCACCCTCAGGTCCTTCTTGGTGAGGTGGTCCAGCATGCGCGCGTCCACCAGGCACTCCATGAAGTAGCTGCGGTACTGAGGTAGTCCTAGACTGGGCAGCCACTCGTTCCCTATCCACTCATGGTTCATGTCGCCATAAGCTAGAGTCTGATAGAGAAGACACGAGTCAGCACGAAACGAAACAGATCTTAACGGATGCTTTTACTGGATACATGTTTCATATTGGCTAATAAATAAACTTTAAAGGACAAATGGCAAGAAATAAAACCAGCAGGGATTCCCCCTTACCTGTGCCCAGCTCCCCTCTTCAGAGTCTGACTTCTGATTGAAACAAGGAACAAAGAAAAATACTTATGACAGGAAATGAAGACCTGCTGTAATCTGATTGTTCCAAAACAAATCCTGCAGCTGCACCCACATGCCCCTTAAAGGGTGTTAAACCCAACACAGTGCATGCTGAATGAACAAGGGTTCAATTTAAGCAGCCTGTTATTACACGATTTAGCCGTTTTATTTGCTACTCTCACTATCAAAAGTGTCAAAAATAGGTCCTGCTAAATATGTTTTTTTTTAATACCCCCAAAGCGGAGTTTGGTCGTAGCACTCCTACATCTAAGAGAAAGCTAAGAGACCAACCCTCTGCTACGTTTTCAGATACCTTGACTAACGGCAAGGTGCTTTCAAGACATGGTAAAAGGCTTGTGGGAGTAGCTGCTGAGTGCTGAGGAAGTTAAAAGGGAAGAAAGCTTAAATCTAAATGGTGTGTGAATTGTTCTCCAGGGGGGACTTTTTTTTTTTTTTACCTTAGATATGGGCTGGCAGTTTGCGTTTATAGTTTTGGAAATAGGTTGCTAATGGGTCAAAAACGCTGTCCGGAAAAACGGTATAAGATTTGCTTTTAGCTTTGTACTGTAGGTCCTGAAGTGCAGTAACCTTAGAAATGAGGTAATAGCTCTTATGTGGTAGTACAATCTGTATTTTTTCTATAAAAAAGTCCTGTAAAATTGACATGATTTGTGTATTGCTATGGGGTGAAGGCACTGATGGAGTTACAATCTGGTTATTTATTGTACTAATTCAAATGTGATGGTCAAAATGCATTACCTTCCTTCCATGGCACATCATTAAAAAATGAAAAATTACAATAATGTAGAAATTCAAATCTCATTGCACATCAGATCTCTACAAGTTTTTCTTTATTTCTTTTTTATACAAATGCTGCATTTTTACATCCAGTCTAACCAGGCCGACTCCGATCAGTGACGTGCGGACCTAAAGAAGCTAAAATAACTTGTAGAGATGTGGTGTGTGGTGACTTTTGGGAGGTGTTACTAGTAACTATCACAGGAATAAAACAGTCTAGCCCTGATGATTCATGACCTGTCAGACTGGAGAGTCAAACTAAAATGACTCACAACTTCACCGAGCCATCATCAGCAAACAGAAGGCTTCAGGCCAAACACACATACAGTACTTTGTATATCATTGACAGAGGCTCCTCCAATGAAAACCCAGTTTTAAAATGAGAATGAAAAAGGGGTTAAATGACGCATGCCTTCTCCATCAGTCACCACCCAGGTCTCTCTCTCCTCATTCAGTCCCTCTGATATCCACTCTCTTTCACACACACATGACTGACAGAGAAAGAAAGAAAAGGGGCGACGGTAAAGGACACAAGGGGGGGGGACTGACCGTTTTGGAAGGGGCTGCCATGGTCTCCATCTCCTCATGGGTCACCCATACATTGCCTGACGGCTACAAGGGGCAGAGCCCGAGAGACAGAGCAGCAGCAGCAGCAGCAGCAGCAGCAGCAGGGTTGGTAGTAGAGGTCCGGTAGGAGGGGCAAGCAGTGTTAAAGAAGAAGAGCAGCACCACTGTAAGCCAATAGTGTTATAGCATCACAGTCAGATCATGAACTGGCCCCCGAACCCGCCAGGGGTCAAAGGGCATGTGAAGAGGACAAAAAACACAACACAGAACAGAACAGCACAGGACAGGACATCCCAGTTTCGGCGTACAAGTACATGTACAAATGACAGAGAGTTGCCATGCACAACGAGGAAGACCACAAACCATTAAGACAAACAGACACATAAACCCCACATCCCTCTTTTCTTCTATAGAGTGCTACAGGATTGAGTCCTAAAACCCGGAAACGAGTTCGCATTTTAGCACTTCCTGTTCCCTCGTTTGGAAGTCAATGGGTTTTCTGAAAAGGTTTTTAGTTAGATGCCTGAAATAAGGTCTGTGGTTAACAGAAGCTTAAGAGATTTTAACATAAAATACATCGATAAATACCCCACACGGCTAAATGAGACTACTAGAAGTCATCACGACGACTCGTCCGCCTTTACAGCCTCGTTGTGTATACTCGTGTTCATGCAACCGTTAACTTTTTTACTTCTGGCGATTGCATTTAAAAATCATAAAAGTGGTGTTCAATTGTGAAGATTATCTCGCTGAACAAAAAGTGTCAGTATCATAAAACGTTTGTTTGCCACAGAGCTTATTTTTCTGCAATAATCCAAAACCCAATGGAGAAATCCCAGTGGCTTTTTGTCGAGGGAACCAGCAGTGGCGATGCTAACGTCCTGGTTGGCCTACAAAAAAAAAAAAAAACGTCATCCCTGGAGCACTTTATATTCTACGAGTAAAGGGTTGATTCATTCAACTTCTCTCAAGTGTTATCTAATGCAGTGGTTTCCCAACATTGGGGTCTGGGCTCCCCTTAGGGGGGGCGGCCAAGATGTGTCTGCTCTGATGTTGTCAAAATTAGATTTGCTCATGTATAACTAAAATCATAATGACACACTTACTGGATCATTTATACAAAAAGTCTGTATATAAAACTAGTTAAAAAGATCTACTTTTTTGCTACTTAATAGCAAAATCTAACAAAACGGCATTTAGCCTTTCAAAAACGACCCATTCACTGCAGTCAAAAACCTATTTGCTATCCTGCTTGAACCACACAACGGGAGGCCCGTACCTGTATTAACGGGGCGGTCTAGCAGCAATCTTAACAACACCAGAAATTACATTTAATTAAGTTATTGAAAGGGTTATAAAAATAAAAAAGACTATATTATGTATCTGCATTGGATTGACAAATCTGTCAAGACGTCATCACTTTATTCTATTCATTAAGGAAAATTGATAATAATAATAATAAAAAAAGAACTAACTTATTTAATACACTTTAATACACTTTATTCAAATTGAAGATTTAGTTTGAGGATTTGTAATATTTTTTTAGGGTGATGACATCGCTAAGCTTCAAGGAAAAATCGGTTGGGAAACGGCTGATCTAATCCATAGAACATGCGGTCAGTAGTTTTAATGGGGACTATTTGTTCAGTAGAAAGTAGTTCCAATCAAAACTGCCTCTAAAAAAACACTACAACTAACTGAAATTATGTTTTTTTTCTGCTTTTTTTGTGAACCGACCCTTTATTCTGTGTCACTGTACTGTAGCAGCAGTAGATTGTTCTGCAGTCACAGCAATGGCACAGGCCTGTAATAGTGGAGAGCACTCACTGCATGTTTGAGGGGGGGGGGGATCCGGTTGTAATAGCGGAGGTAAAGTGACCAATCCCCCCCCCATCCCCTTCAATTTTCTGCTCGACATACACGTCAAACCATATTTACAAGGTCAATTAACCCCCCCTGTTTTAAGTGCGACAACAGGCGGAGGGGCCCCGTCACAGCCGGGGGAGTTTGTGATTCGGGGGCGCGTGGAGTTGCATGCTTCTGTAATGAAAGTTTCATGAGGTGTGGAAGTGGAGCTAAGTGGTCGATGAGAGGGTGAGGTAAAAGGGGGAACGAAGGGGGAGGGAGGAGAGGGGGAGCGTAAAAGAGAACTGCTAGTGTTATTTTACAACAAGGAGAAGACAGGAAAAAAGTGCAGGAGCTCATGAGTTATGACTACTGCATGCTTAGATAGTATTGTGTAGAGACTTAAAAACTTTAATGAATAC
Source organism: Sebastiscus tertius (assembly GCA_916701665.1). Taxonomy (NCBI): domain Eukaryota; kingdom Metazoa; phylum Chordata; class Actinopteri; order Perciformes; family Sebastidae; genus Sebastiscus; species Sebastiscus tertius. The sequence continues at coordinate 21,308 of CAKAOH010022331.1, forward strand.
TCTCAGCTGGGTTTATATAACGGCGCACGACTTCTCACGTCGGTGTGATGTATGGTCTGCATTGTCTGCGTATGTGTACCTTCAGTATAAAGCATATTAGTCCTTGCTCTGCAGTGTGAACAGTCGCTATCATTAAGCAGCAGCACGGTCCTTAGAGACCGTATGCAATTACCATGACAACAGGGAGGGAAGCTGTGAAAGCGACTGGGATAACTGGAGAGCTAAACTACTGTACACACTGGAGCAATGTTCTACATAACCGACTCCCACTGTAATATTCACTTACTCATCACAAAGAGACCGGAGGATTTTTAAAATGTGCTGGGTGCGATTGTTAACGGGCTCTGTTTGCCAATCATTTTTGTCTGCTGTCACCCGCCAACACACGTGTCGATCATGTCTGGAGGCGTCGCGCATGTAAGCAGAGAGGACAATCAGTCATACAAACAGTTGTCGGAGCTGATCCGGAGGCAGAGATGATGTCATTTATTTTGAATGCTGGCTGAATAAACAGCAGAATGGAGTCAAGTTAAACGGGTCAGGAGTAGGAGGGGATAGGGGATTGAAGGGAATAGTTCTATAGTTTGAGAAATTTGCTCTTCGCTTTTTTTTGGCGAGAGTTAGATGAGAAGATTTTTGATGTTATTGTTCGATATGAAACTTAGAATAAAGACTGGAAAACAGCTAGTCCGGCTCTGTCCGAATGCTACAAAATCTAAAAGGCCTTTACACACTGTTATTTTCGTCATGAATACTTTCACACAGAAAGCGAATATTGCACAGCGAAAAAGCTTTTTCGGAACAAGGTTGAATTTTTCTGTGAATAAAAGGCATCAACCAATCACGTACCTGCGCGGAACAGGTTGAGTTGAGCCCTATATTTATCAAACAACACCGTAGTCTGAACCAAGACAGCAAACTTTATTACTCCTTACAACCTTGACAAAAGCAGTTCTTGCCTTTCACAATAAAAGCCCTAGACATATAATATTAACAGGCAAGTATATCACATTTTTGTGTTGTTTATTCGTCACTCTCCCGGTGTTTAAAGGCCTTAAAGCTCAATATTTAACATGTTAATTACCACAAATTGTCATTTTTAGACTTTAATTGCTGAGTTTTGGAGGTGCTGGGAGGTGGATTTTGTTACTTTCTGACATTGCCAGGCTAGTTGTTTCCTTCGGTTTCCAGTCTTTGTACTAAGCTTACAGGCTGCTAGTTATTCTAGCTTCATATTGAACAGACAGATATTATAGTGGTTATTAACCTCATCTAATTTTCAGCAAGAAATAGGTGACTTTTCCAATTCTACCTCCCCAAAATTAAGAGATTACTTCTTCCTCCTGATCAGCTCCGTCTCTAACAGATGCTTGTACAACTAAAAACTCTAGTCTGCGTCCATGTTCCCGGTATTTGTCTGTACGACTCACGGTTCTGGAGGTGGGCGGTGCAGAGGGGCTGGTGAGGGAGACCATTTCCTGGATGGCCAGGCGTAGTTTGAGGCGGTGCAGGGGGTTGCTGATGCCGATCTCCCTCTGGATCTCCGTGTCGGACAGGGCCGACATGATGGCTCCGCTCTTCACGTTGGCGCGACACGCCGCCACGTACCAGGCCGGCATTCCCAACCACAGCTTTAGCACACAGAGAGGAGAGGAGAGGAGAGGAGAGGAGAGGAGACAAAGAAGCACGGGGATGTTGATATAACAGCTCATTCTTGGCTTTTTGCTTTAAATCTGGTCGTCCTAGACCTCATCTTAGTTTAGTTCATTCTATATTTATCAGTAGTTGTGGCATTTTTGTCACCAAACTGAGTGTAATATAGTCCCTTGATAGTCAACATGTTGTTTCACACCTGGGGTTGGTGGGAGTCATGAATTGGCTGGTGGCTGTAGGTCATCCACTGAACATCAGGGGGCAGTAGAGTTTCTATAGTTTGCCGCCTTCTACTGTCGATTTCAATATGTTCAGTGAGTCCAAAAATATCAGTCAGAGGAACGGAGTGAGTGATTCACTGCAATGACTCATCAAAAATTGTAAAAGGTATTGTTTTGGTTTTATCAACGCTTTTGTTACTACATATTAATACTCATTTTTGAAATGACTCATAATGGATCTAAGCAAACCTACATTATTATTAAAAAAAATACAATTACTGTATATTAAATGGCTTATTTAACTAAATCAAAGATGTGTTACAGTGAACGTTTGATGTCAAACACAAGGCAAATTCCATATATGTCTTGAGAGCATATGACATTTAATGCCTAGTAAACATTAAAGGGATAGTTTGGGTGTTTTAAGTGGGGTTGTATGAGGTACTTAAATCCATAGTAAGTAGATGACAGTTGGCGTGCCCCCAGTTTGGAGAAACAGACAGAAGTACCGGCATGGGAGCAAAGCAATGTACTGCTGTGGACAGGGACGGCGGCAAAACATATTTTAGCCCCCTAAAAGAAAGGCTCACCTAAAAATATTGATATCAGTTTAAGCGTACACTATATTTAGATATTTTCGCTGCATTATCTTGCCGTCAGACAGACCTTTTTTTCTCTGAAACTTATCTAAGCTCTTTCCAACGCCAGCAGGCTCAGATGACAAAAACAGTATAGATACGTTTTACTTTCAGTTCGCCATCGGAAATATTCTAAATATAGCGTACACTTAAATAGATATACATTTTTTAGGTGGATAATACACGTTTTTCTGTTGTCCACCGTCCACGGCACTGTATTGCTTTGCTCCGGTACCGGTGCTCCTGTCTGTTTCTCCAGGCTGGGGGTGTGCCGACAGTCATCTACTGTAGGTAATACATCTACTATGGATAAGTATTGCATACAACCCCAATTCAAAACACCCAAACTATCTCTTTAAGGCAAATGGGACTAAGTTTAGTCTGAATTATATGCCTTATTCTGCACGTTATTTAAAGACAAACATGGTAAAGGGTGGGATGCATGTAGGTCAAGTCAACAGGAAGCTCTTAGGGTCTTTACATGCACCTTTAGCACCGTCGGAGTATATTTGCAATCAAAATCAAATTAACATGTTCGAGATCAACCAACGAATACAATTTTCGTCTTAGGACGGTGACTACTTACCTCCAGCCAGGCTACAACTGTGGGACCGTCCCATTGGGCGAAAGGTAAACCCTTTCTCCTGGCCTCCTCCAATAGCTCGTGTCTGAGGGCGGGGGACAGAGGAGACCTCGTATGAACACATGCACTCGTACATCATAAGAAACACACATTTTCTCACTCTGATACAACACATCCTCACTCCTGCAGCACACTGCTTTCACAAATCCCTGCAGTCACGATCGTCGTGTCTGTGTGTACAGGACTTTGTGTGTGCGTGTGTGTGTGTGTGTGTGTATAATACATGAGAGGAGAGTACTCAAACACATTTTTATCTCCTATCCCAGCCTGTAACACTGAGAGTGTTGAAAAGGGCAGCGTTTTATCATTCATCTCTGTGCTGCCAGAGAGCGCCACAGACAATCACACAACTGTAGCTACAGTCACACACACACACAGTCACACACACAGTCACACACAGGCTTTGTATTGCTGAATTTATGAGAGCATTCACTGAATATATTCATTCCCAAATCCCTAATCCTGACGTTAACATTCTCCCTGTCATACTGTACACCTACACTATTTATAATCTTAAATTCACCGCTAGAAGAAAGAAGTACCAGCACTGTATATCCACATGTATTTGACTTGTAGCTTATTTTTTTAGTATATACTAAAACAACTAAATCCATTTAATAGATTTTAATGACATCAGGTGGAAGTTAAGTCCATTAGCCAACAAGTGATTGATTTGTTTTGGTGTGGATAACGTAACTACATGGTTATTTTTAACCACTTTTTGTTCCACCACTGCGACAAATGTCATTCAAAAGTTGATGTTTGACCTTGAAACAGCAGTTGGATAAAACAATCTCACCTCAAGATCCATTCAGTGGCTGATCTGGAGCAGATTAAGCAAACTTAATCTGCTCATGAAGACTGTGTAATACAGTCGAAAGCTCCAGAGCAGCTACTATTGAAAATGGAGCTTGAGGTGAGATTGTTTTGTCAATCTTTACCATGTTAAGTACATCACATATTTAGGGTGACCCAGAAAAAAACACATGAGGTACTTGCAACCAAATTAAAGGATAACTTTGTTATATTTCAACCTGGATCAGCCACTAAACAAGCTTATTTTTTTTACCACTAACAGGCTCTGATTTTTATTAATATTGTTATTAAGTGTCTGACAACATTATGGAAGGGACCCTACAGAGAAATTAAACCTTTTTCTTACCTTTCGCTTTCCGTTTGTCATTGTGTCATGTGACTTGTTGCCATAAGACAACGTTGGGGAACACGAGTGAGAGTGGGGAGAGAGAGAGAGGAGTACCACATGTGTTGTCAGTTTGTTGTGTATCGGAGTACAGAAAGCGTTTTCTAAAAGATTTCCAGCGTCATCATGACTGAATATTTAGCTGATTTCAGAGCGAGACTTCTCCGAGTGAGACACAATAACAAACAGACTGGAATCAAGTGAAAGATAAGAAAAAAGTTTAATTTCTCTGTAGGGTTCTTTCCATAATGTTATCTGGCACTTGTAAGAACAATCAGAGCCTGTCAGTGGCAAAAACAAGCACTTTTAGTGGACTTTAACTGACGATGCCAGGTTGCTCCAAATGATTATATTTCAGCTCATTTAACAGCTGGTGGCTGCAGCGTTCTCCCTTAATACTGGACCAGTTTGAAAACTGGTTGAAACATGGGAAAATAGAGCCCAGGATGAAAAAAATACCGAAGTTGTCCTTTAAGAAGCCTGTGAAATTTGATGGCATTACGTACATAGGGGACACTACAGCAACATAACACAATTAAATACCTATAACTCTAAAATTTGGCACAATTAATGCCGTAATATTCCTTGACAGTAGTTATGTAACTATGAATTGTAAAGTAAATTGTCTATAACTGTGTATTTGAATGCAGATCTGGGTCCAGATTGAAAATATGTAAAAAAAAAATGTATTAAAATAACACATTTAGAGGATTGTACATCCTTGGTGGAGGTACTCTATGTGCTCTCTGAGTGCACCTGGAAGGCACTGTGCTGTACTGTGAACCTGGACGCTACATTGCTAATCTAAGCACAAATGCCCAAAAACTCATCCCAGTTCAGCCCGCTCTGAATTTATTCTGCTGAGAGAGATTTGTTTTTTTTTTTTCTCCACGCTTCTTCTACTTTTGTTGATGCAGTTTTTGAGTCATGCAGCAAGGTATTTTTAAAAAGTCACTTTTGTTCACACCGTCTGGGCTGCGCTCCATGATTTTTTTTTTTATTTTTTTTTTATTTAGCAGGTGTTGAAAGTGTGACCTTAGAGAGGGCTGAGCGGTATTTTGTTTTGCCTGTAAAATTTGCACCTTATCGACAAAGAGCGGTGAATAGATGCTCTCTGTCTGTCGTGCAGAGGACTATTCGTATTGTGCTGAATCCTCCCACACCCGGCCAGACACGGAGAACTTTTATAAACAGCCCGACAAACATGGGACCAAGGAACACACTCGTAACTCACACCCACACACCCAAAAAAACAATGCAGTACTTTTTTTTCCTACTATTTAGTGAACACATTTCATCACAAAAACCTCTGAATCAACACCGCGTTTTCCCCTGAGTGTGTCGTCAAAGACAAATGGAAAAGAGTAGGCTTCGTAACACACATGATATACATGTAGCACTCCCAAGGCCTCAGTACAGTGAAAGGGCACTTTAAAAACACAGCATACAAAATTACATTCACTGTCTCATCTATCCAGCACATGGAGGAGATTAGCTCATGTTTTTTATGTTCAGGTCAGGTCTAATGCATGGAGAAATACATCCACTGAACATAGCTGGGGAAAGGGAAGTAAGGAAACAGTTATGACAAAATCATACAAACAAAAAGAACATTTTTGACAATTCCCATAACCAGATATTACAGCTGGTTATATTTCACACAAATAGATAGAGACACATATAAGGAGAGGAAGACATTCCGGGTGTAAAAATTGGGCCCCCCCCAAGTGTTTTTAGCGGCGGCACATTCTCAGTCCAGCCATCATGGATGCAGCTGCCATTGAACTGTAAAAAGGGGGGGAAGAAAACGTCTTCAGATGGTAAATGAAAACAAAAAAGAAAGAGACCGCAATGGCGTCGTTAGCAGCCATGAAAGGATAGAGAGGATACATGGATAGATAAAGAGACGTCAGCTTTGGCACTGGTCTTTTTTTTTCGAGGGAGAGGGACGGATGGTCGGGGGACAGACAGGAGAGATGGCAGACAGGGGCAAACAATGGTGTCATATCCAGGAGGTCAGTTATACATCCTCACAACTTACCCGCTTTTTGTTAGAGTCAGAGGATGATGAGAGGGAGAGGAAGGGTAAGAGAGGAGAGAATCAGAGAGAGAGAGAGAGAGAGAGAGAGAAAGAGCGACGGGGAGACAAAAGTACACAAATGTTAATGAGTTAATAGGCAATAAACGGTCTAAACAAAAACACGTGCGCCGCTCGCTCACACACACACACACACACACACACACACACACGCACACACACACCCACATACGTATATATCTCACAAATGGAAGACATTCGTTTACAGGAGCATCTGTAGACCAGTCAAAAACAAAAACAAAAAAAAAAGTCGTCTTCTACAATGCAGTCCTGACCACATCTCGTGCAGCAGAGGAAATGAGAAAAAATGCACTGAAACACAGCAAGACCCCCTCCACGGCCTTACATTCAAATGCTCAGTTACATTCAGATACTTTTGTCGTTACTTCTTGAAGAAAAAAAACAAAACACAAAATGAGGATAAGAGAGAGAAAAAACACACACCGACAATGAGGATTTAAAAAACCACAGCGGTACTGATCGATCAAGATGCTGAAATGGAAAAAAAATAGTGCAGGCAGCTCAAATGGCATGCAGTGTGGAGGAAGAGGAGGAGGAGGAGGAGGTAGGAGGAGGAGGAGGAGGAGGCGCCAAGATGCAAGGTGGTGGTGTGGCCTTAATCCCGGACACCGCTATGAAGAAGTCAGTGCAGTGGAGGAAAAACAACACATTTGTCAACGCACAACAAACGATACTCTCTATTGACTACATGGGAGGCAAAGTTATTCGTCATGACAACTCAATGTGCACTTCGAGCAAATGACATTCATCATTTGGCACTGGGGCATGGCAAATGCACACACACACGCACACACACACGCACACACACACGCACGCACACATACACTCTTTGCGAGTCGGGGTTTCCCCCCCTGTTTCCCTGCAGGGGCAGAACATGTTATCTACGGTTGCGGTGTGTTTTGTGTTGGGAAAGACATCTATAGCTTCCAAATTGACAAAGTAGCTTTTGTGAGATTAATTGGGTTTTCAGCCGGGATCAATAGTCTGACTTTGGACTCCCGTGTCTGAATACAGTGAGGCTGATCCTCTGCTCCTGGATGCTGATCCAGCTTCTGCTTTTCTATCGATCCTGCTCTCAGGAGGTGTGGGTTATGGTATTGCATACAGTACATAGAGGGGAAAGGTGAAACACAGGAGGTGGAGGTAATAGCCTCCGTCTGTGTGTCAAAGGTAACTATATACTGTAATGTAGGTCTAAAAACATACAGCTGGAAGGATTCTCTTAACTTAATATGGCCATTTTGTTCAAGCAGATGTATTAAATACTGCTGGTTGTGTATGAGAAGACCCCGCTGAGGGACTATTTTGGATGTCTGCGTTGTGCGACTTAGTGATGCGGTTCTTTGGACAAAGCTTACTTCTTTTTCAACCTGCGGTCCTTCTCGGCCTGAGTTCCCAGCTTGCCCACCCCCATGTCCTGGCCCGCCATGTCCGCGTCCATCATGGTCGCTGAGAGAAGAGGAGGAAACACGGGATACATCAGTGAATACAATCTGAAATTGATACTGTATGATATGAAATGAAGAAATACTAAAAAGTGCCTGTTTGCCTCTGATTAACATAATATGCTATAAATGATTATTATAGAATTTTAATTGTGATAACCTATTGTTAATGGAAAAATAAATTTTATAGATTTTTTTATTTTTTTACACTATATTAATCAAATACTTCAATCTTTGCTGGTATGCCAGGCCATTATAAATCTATTTTTTTAAATTAAGAATTACAGTCAATGCAGTTCACAACTGATATAATACATATGATGCATACAGTTTCTCAGATTCTGATGCATTTGATAGTGTAAGAGCATCTGGTTCCTGTCTTAAGCATGCATGAACACTGTTTTGCATGTTATTACTACTAGTATGACGGCCAATCCACACCGAAAGAGTTATCAGAAGTGTTTTTGTGTCCGTCATGGAACAGATACGCCTCCTTTTATTAAACGCATCAATCCACACGGAGATCCCCCGCATTTTTTTTACGCTTCTAGTCTGTTCTTGTCGTGTTTAGTGAAGTCTGCATAGACAGCTGTTTAAATCACACAAATACCCTGCCGTATATGTGTTTTGAATTCATTAAATCGTATCTACATTGATTGATCGAGGCTCCCCAGTCCATCTGTGAGCTTCACCTGTTTCACTACAGGCAGATTCTACGTATTAGGGTGAACTATCAGCATATTGCGGTATCAGAATTGTTGAAACAGGTCTCTCCGGTGCCCACCTTGAGGATCTACCATGACGTGTCTGTGCGCCAGATGTGCCAGCCTGCCCTTCTCCTTCTTGCCAAAAAGCCGTCCGATGGAGGATTTGATGCCCTTCTTCTTCGGCTGCTTGTGCAGGGAGTCTTGGCTGCTGGCGACGCTGCTCAGTGCGCTGGCCTCAGCCTCCAGAGAGGACACGATCCTGAGGACGCACAAACATGCACCGGAACACATGAGGGAAAGGTTTCAGGTACAGATTAATTCTCAAAGGTCGAAATGTTTGGATAAAAAGAGTGAAAAAAGTGTATTTATTGTGGATAAATAATGAGAATAGGCCGTTCTTACCTATAGATACCTCAATGTATATTCCATACATATCCAAGAATAGTCACCTCACTCTCTTTGCTCCGTTGTGGTCTTTTTTCTGTGCAAGTATTTGCTGCTTTTTAGGCTCATTTATCCACGCCAATTACTGAAGACTCATCTAATATAGTTGCGACTGCTTGCGCTTTTAAGTTTGACAAAGTACCCAGATTATCTCGAGTGTGCTTAAAAATCACACACGGCAAAAACTGGAAGCTTATAAATAAACCGTCTCATTTTCTATCCGAAGCAAAAAAACAGGCAGCGCTAAAGACGACTACACCATCTTACAACATTTGCAATCATTTGCATCCAAGATAGAGAAGTAATCAAACCTCTAAAAAAAAAAAAACTCTAAATGAATTAAATGAAAAGCGGTATATAATCAGTCTAAACATGAAGCGACACCTACCCTCGTGCGTCATTGTGCGAGGAGGCTGGCAGTGTGTGTGTCATTCGGACAGTGCGCGGCGTCGCAGGGGGGGATGTCTCACACTTGATGGTGGCCTTGTCCTCGCGGCCGTCCTCGTCCACCGCCGCTATCTGAGGGGGGCGACGGCGAAAGAATGTGACATTAGACGTGAACCCTCACCCATTCATCCAATCCAGGGTGTCATTATAGCATCCTTAGCGTTAAACTAAACGGTGCGTACCTTTCTCCTGTGTTTCCTCAGATCACTGGGCTGTTTGTCGGGCAGAGAAAAGGAAATCGTCAATATCCATGGACATCCATGTTGATAATAAATGAAAGATGATTGGCTCATTCATATTAACATCATACACCATTAGATGCTCATGTGCCTTTTGCCCAATACCAGAGCGTCAATCAACAGATCAATACAGAGGAACAAAGAAGGACTAAACACGTCATTTGACCGATCAATAAAATCAAAGCGTATGTCCTTTAACCCTTTGAATTCTGCAACAGAAATGGTCCGCACTGGTATTTTTTGCTCATTGTGATGTCATTTCTTGGAGTATCTTCAAATTCTTCATATCCCTAAAGTCTGTACAACCTAAGCTAAAAGGTTATGTCAGCCAATAAACCATAATAAATCGAAAAAAGTATTGAAATTGTGTCATAAAATACAAAAAAATACAAAAATCTGATGATTTTTCATAAAATGTTACAAATAAACACAACACACATATTGATTCAAAAGATTTCTAAATGTAGAAATATGAAAAAAACATTTCTTAACACTTCCGAAGTTATTTGAACAATGCCTATTTTTAAATTTTTTGAGATATGCTCATTTTTATGAGCTTTTTTTTTTTTTACATCAATTTAAACAGAATCACGCAAACAACGATCTCCCGTTGGGAAATCTGGCATCACCGCGTTTTGTACCGCACGTAACATAGTGACCTCATCAAGAGCGCACAATGTGAAGACGCGAAAGACAGAGGCCTTGGCTTTCAACTGCAAAAAGAATGAATGCTGTAGCTATTATGGTTTTTGTTTTAGATCAATATAAATAGGATTACACAAACAGCGATCTTTCGCGGCCGCCCACAGGAGGTCCATTTTCAAAGGACACATTGCACAGATCTCTTGCTCTGGTGGATTATGGGGACATACATGAATATTTTTTTATTTTTCTCATACTAAAAAAGTCTCCTTTTGTTGGTCACATCTGGAGCGTTTCAGCCTCAGGTCAACGTGGAGAGAGTTAGAGAGGAACTGAGCTGTAAAACACAGTATTGTCTATTCTTGGTGAAACTGCAAGCCGTGCCTTTTGACACCTGGGCTGCATGATGACAGCTGACAGAGCAAAGACTGTCACGACTGTTTCTCTGCACGCTAATTTAATGCAGCAAGCCTTAAAAAATGTATGTCCTCTCCAGCTATACGACTTAACATGCAAAGATATTCTAAAAACCCAGGCAGAACAGCTGGCTTACCTTTATTCATTTTGCATCAACTACCAACTCGATGCATAAGATGCTATGGACACACTTTGCTCAAGTGAGTGAGAAATACTCTATACAACACATTTCTCTATTTATCTGCATCTCTACGTACTTATAAAAGTGGTACAATCTAAAAATAAATCTTAAATAAATCCATCCCTGAAAGTACACACTCAGACTTATACTCAAACTCTAATGAAACACTGCCGTGTGATGCGAGGACAGCAAATCCCTCATGGTCTCATGGACATTTCTGGCTGTCAAAGACTAAAATCAGAGACAGACACATTTTTTGCAACTCGGGCGCCTCACAGAAAATCCCACTCACACTAGCTGTTGCTCTTGTAATGTAATGGTCGGTGTGAATCCTCAGACGCCACTTCGTCTGTATGAGTTTGAACCCGGTGACATAATACATCTTGATACCAGCGTATCCAGCGTTGCAAAAAACAATCATACCGCAGGACGTGATTGTAAAGGTCACAATGTATAATGGAATAAGAAAAATCGGTTCATATCACAGATTTGATTCATGTTGCGTGAGACGTTTTGTGTTCTGGGGTTAAAGATTTTCTGCTCGGACGAATTGATGCGTAAAAAAAAGGTCAAGCTCAGGTGTCGTCTCTTCATCTGAATCCTGATGAAGGCATACAAATGTTGAAACAAGTCGTTTTGTTAATTGTTTCATGAACAATAAATGATTTTTTTATAATCAAAACTCCACATACTCTTGCTCTTATAAATGTGAGAGCCTGAAGTGTGCTCTTTTGTACATGTTTGAAGATTTTAACCTTATTTCTTTGTTGATGGCATTCCAAGATTTACGCCAAAAACACACCACGCAATATCTATGGATACGGCGGCGGACGTTTGGATTCCTGCGGTGAAATGCTGTCAAACTAAAAGTTGGGGATAGTTTCACTTTGAACGGCAAATTGCAGCCAGAGAGGACCCACAGCCAATCAGTAAACAGATCCTGTGACTCCTTCCTGTGACATGTTGATATTTGTTACAATGAATTTCTCCCCAAATGTGTTAATGTGCAACCGAATTGCAGATGTTGGTACAGTGAAACCAAATTGATCTGAAATCTTAAAAATGTATTACGGTGCCTTCAAATCCTTAATTTGTAATGACCGACATGAAATTAGCTTTTTGTTATAATCTTTGCTCTTATTGCCCCAATGCCCCAAATGTGTCATATGGTGGCTCCGGAATTTATTAAAACATTGCCAATTTTGCAGCACTATCTCCTAAAAATTGCGTTCCCATAATGAAACTGTGTTGTGATTTACATTTCGAGGGAAGCCTGAAACACATGAAGACGCCTCCCGGCCGCAGAAATAATGCGATTATTGCGGCGAGCCTCACTTCACCGCTGCCTGTTGCATTACCCACTGAGCACACCACTATCTTTTTGGACCACGATATTATACTGATTGGGCTTGATGATGCTGTCCAAAGCAGTTTATTAATAACTACAGTTTTTTGGTTAAATTTCCAAATGACACAAAATGTACTTCACACATTTAGCAAAAAACAAATTCCTCATGATTAAATATGTGACCCACAAGGAGAAGTGCAATGAATTAAAAGATGAGGCTCCTTTACAAACCACAAAATGTCTACTTTAATACATTTTTCGGTCTCAAAATTATGAAATATTTACGGGATTGCAGGATTTCCACTTGTAGATTTTCCAGAAATCTTTCTAGAAATCTTTTTAAAAACAAAGCTGCTCCTCTAAACAGTTAAAGAAAAGATCATTCTGTTGATGTGACCTACTGTTCGTGCACTTCCAGGTTATGAATATGTATTTGGGGTGGGAGAGGAGGAGGTTTACTTACCAGTGTCATGACCCCCATGCGCTCCATGTCGCGGGCGGGGCTTCGAGGATCAAGTTTGGGGGTGGAGTGTCCGCTGGGCGGGGAGGAGGAGGCCAAGGAGGAGGCGGTGGCCGAGGCAGTGATGGAGGCTCCGTGGTGGTGCATTCGAGCCAGGTTGAGGCCCTCCAGGCTCACGCTGGCCACCCGGTTCTCAATCTCCTCCGCCCGCAGCTCCGTGGACTCCTTCTCCTCCTGGATCAGCCTTTGGAAGAAGAGAAGCTGGCAGTAAGTATGTGTCTTCATCTCATAGAAGATTTTGCAATATAGAGTAACAATTGTGATCATTTGCAGCTAAAACATTGACTCTTTTTTATCAGTCTCCCTGCTACAGAGTCTAGTCTTATCTCTGGAGGTGGATTTCTGGAGATTTGCCTAACAAATTCCATTAAATACAAACAGTATAGCACAAACTAATTAAAGGCCAAAGTGAGGAGATAAAAGGCTAAAAGTCAGATCATTAATTTCACCCACACCCCGGGTTTAACTTTGTAATTAGCCTGCGAGCTCGACTCCTCGCGTTCGCGATCGCTATCTGCCATCAGATTTGAATGAACTCTTCGTGAAAAGGGAATGTGGCACCGTGTCTATTGACGGGGATGTAAATGAGCAAAAGACCAGAAGAACCGCATTAAGAACCCTTGAAATTAAAGACTCTAAAGTGAAGTTGTGCCCGGGGTTATGAATACTTATCAGCACGAGATAATTACGGCATTAACAAGCAAGAGGCAGATCACATTTCCTGAAACATTTCGTGCATACAAGAGAAGTGTTTGGTTCGTAGAGGGGAAGATCGACAGACTGAAAAGACAACTGATACCTTAGTGTGAGCTTTGACGGATTCTTGTGTGACAATTCAGTCAGAGGCAGTGTATTAATCCATATTTTAACATGCTGCAGGTATGTTTTGAAAGAGGGCTGGCTTAAGGCATAGGCCATAAAGGCGGTCGATTAAAGGGGCATCTTCTGGGGCAAAAAACATTATTTTTTTTTTTTCATTTTCTGACATTTTATAGACCAAACAACTGATCGATTAATCGAGAAAATAATCGCCAATGAAAATAATCATTAGTCGCAGCCCTAGAGATGGAGTTATCCGCTGGAAACAGGGCTTTATCCAACAACAAAACAAAGTCAGAAACGTTTTAAGTAATCTGCAAAAGGCGCAGCTTTCCGGGACATGATCTTAAAAAACATATCAATTGCTAACTTGATTTGAAGTTAAAATGGATTAGGAAACACAATAAGCAAAAGGAAGCAGATCAATACGTCTGGCCTTTTCTATTAAATGAACACTGGAGTGGTGTGTGTGTCGGGGGGTACCGAATCTCCTTGTTGATGGCGTCCAGCTGCTCCTGCAGCATCATGGCCAGCGTTTGTGCATCGGAGTGGCCGCTGGGCGAGAGCAGGTCCATGGAGCTGAACAACGTTTCCCTGTCGTCGTCGTCGATGTCCGACATCTCCGTGTCGCTCTCGAAGTGGTGGCCTCCCAGGACCCCTAGCTGCTGCGAGCGCCATTCATGCTCCCCCAGTGATTTCGCCTGCACACAAAGACGGGGAGAGACTTTGAATAGTAGATCATATATTTATAAATTCTGATGTAATACATTTAAAATCCTTAGAGGAGTCAGAGGCATTTATTCAGATGATCAAAGTCACATTTCACTTTGAATTCTTATGAGGAGCTCTGAGGTTATACAGTCCCTTTTCTCACAGTATTTATAGGAGGCATCTTCTACATGTAAATGCAACCAAAACTGTATGCCTCCTTTATCACTTCAGTAAACAAAAATATACTCCAACATGATGGAAACACATGTTTATTGTACTACAAGTTGCTTTAGTTGTAGCATTGAGAGCATACGTCAATATCAATATGGTAAGAACGCATAAAGCTGAGTGTAAGAGATGCACTTCTTGTAGTCCATCTTCGGACCATTGTAGTTTTATCACTGAAGCAGACCCACATCATTAACCTCCGCCGTCGCATCATAATTACGGAGCCCAGTGTCAGTGCAGTCGGATTTTCTTAACACCACGGTTGTCATTTCCTACGTCCTTATGAATTCTCCTTCACATCTTTCCTTCACCTCGTGACGTTTTTCCATCAAGGTCGAGGAAAAGCAGTCACTTTTCGATAATAAGAATGGCGAGTTTGTAGCCTCATTTAAACTTTTAAATTAATCTACAAGGGGACACCGTTTATCATTGGAACCACATATTTGCTGACTAATGTTTGCTGGACAGAAGTTATTTTATCCTGGGGGGAGGCTATAGTCTGGACTCTTCCCCTCCTGGCCCATAAAAAAATAACTGTATGCTACTATAAAAAAAGAAATGATGAGATGAGCTGATCTCATTATTGAAGCCCACCTCTACTCTCTCCTGGTGATAATGTGTTGCTCCCACTAACAACATATAAAACCTACGCTAACCCTGATGCACTGTGGCGCGGACCGTGCCGGTCTCTCGTCACCAAAATTGCACAAATGAGACGGTCACACCAAAACACGAGTGACTGAGCTCACCTCTAAACTTGCGTATACCCTTAATACTAGAATTAGTTAAAATGTATTGAATATAATGCAGTATTGAGGTATTCTCAAGGGAATAAAAAGATGTTAATCTGATTTCAGCATCCTTACCAAAGGTTAATCATATTGCCATATTGGAGACTTTTAGCACTGCCTTACAGCCTCAGGGTTTCTACTGGGTGTGCCAATTTCTAACCGACAAATAAGACTCACCTTGGTTTCACGTAGACCCATTCGACCTCTCCTCGGTCGCCGGATGACCTTGGCTGAGCGGTAGTGGTCCGACTGCGTTTCAGCCAGAGATCCCAACGAGAATCGGAGCTCGGCTGACGTGTCCAGATGAGACCTGAGAAAGAAACAACTTTTATTAGTGTGCAATAATACTACACCTTAAGTTACCTAGAGTGTGTGCGGAAACTAAAACATCTTCTGGGTGTCATTTATTAAAGATGAACAGTATCCTACTCAGGGACTTTGCCTGAAGGAGATTACATCTGTGGAGGCAGATCAATATTAATGAAAGCACACAGAGGATTCACAAATGTAATTTTGTGATTTATATATAAATGACTCTCTCCACAGAGTTTTCAAAGCACACAGAAGTTATTGCTGTATATAAATATTTTGAAAAATCCAAATATAATTAATAATAATAATAAAATTCATAAATGTATTTTTAAATTGATTTTGTAATTTTAATGCAGTGTCTGAGACATGTAAATAATAAAAGTGCCTACCATACATCATTATAACCAATTATTTGCCAATCTGTCTAGTATGTCATTTTAAAATGGTGTCTTTTCTCTCTTGTTTATTTTTCTTCATCTCCCTAATGTTTATTTTAGTCTGTCTGATAGATAGATAGATAGTAACTTTATTGATCCTGAGGGAAATTCAAGTTTCCAGCATCACAGTTCCATAGTGCAAAACATGTTAATAAAAAAGCAGTAAAAAGGTAGTGCAAGGTACAGAAAAATATACCAGATATAAAAATGCAAGGAGATGAAGAAAACTGTTAAAAGTGAATATAGTGCAGGGTAACAGCTGTAATAAAGGACTATTAAAAAGGTGAATATAGTGCAGAAGAGACTGTTAAAAAGTGAATATAGTGCAGAAGAGACTGTTAAAATTGAATATAGTGCAGAAGAGACTGTTTAAAGGTGAATATAGTGCAGAAGAGACTGTTAAAAGTGAATATAGTGCAGAAGAGACTGTTTAAAGTGAATATAGTGCAGAAGAGACTGTTAAAAGTGAGTATAGTGCAGGGTAACTCCAGTAGCTTAGTCTATGAAAGTGCACTGTGTGCATTATTATCTGTCCTGCAGACCGTCCTCCTATGCATGACTTTGTACATTTATTTTCTTAATAAACATCTTTTTAAAAATATGATCACATAGTCTTACATGCTAATATGACCAGGATAGTGTCTGGTAGTGGCGCTAGTAATAACTCTTGGCGTGCATGATTAAATGTTTGAGTCATGAATGCTTGCTACATTAGCAATGTGGCATTTAACATGAGTGTTAATGTGGCATGTCACCTGATATTTGTACCTACCACAGACAACATTGACCCTGTTATTTGGCAAGTGGCAAGTGCCAATTTCATTCCCTGCCTATAGGATCATTAACTAGTCAGCCATCATATGACCCTAGTAGCGTTAGACAACATAACCTCACCTTTTACCAAGGTTACAAGTGTTACTCACTTGCAAATAGCAGCAGTAGTTGCTAAATCTAGTGTTAAATGCCACATGGCTAACATAGCAAGCATTCATAACTCAAACATATTGAATCACGCCAAGAGGATCATTACTTACACTTCGGAGCGCCACTACTGGACGCCATGTGTTGTTCATAGTAGCAGAAAAACCGCGGATCTTGAACGCATCATATAAAATCATGCCGCTACGTGATTGGCTGAAAGGAACGGAGACTTCTGATTGGCTGCAGATAATTCATGTTGAATAAACAGTAATTTTGTGAATCAAATCCAGTGAAGTTAACACATGATGAACAGTTTGCAAATGCAGATTCAAGTCTGTATATGAATGTAACAACATCCAAATATGTTTTTGAAAAAAAAAAAAAAAAAAAATTGCAAATACTTTTAAATACCTATATTTGTGGATTTCTATTGCATTTATTTAAAACAGGAGATATTTGTGTGTACATTAGGGCTGGGCGATATGGAGAAAAATCAGACATCCCAATATCTTTTTACCTCAATCCGATATTGGAATGATATTTTAAGGTTGACCATCGGTGCTGTTACAAAATATTTACACAATGAGATTTTTGATAATGAAAAGTAGTGATGGCGAGATGAAGCTTCATGAAGAACTGAAGCTCTCCAGTAAATTGGTTCGCAAAAAGGTTCATCTCACGAGGCTTCATATGTACACGAATCCACCTATCGGTCAAATAGAGTAAAACAGGCATATATATTTCTGATATGTGGCAGTGGTTTAACCGGGCACTGGGCAGTGAATGTGCTTGTGTATCTAAAGGAAAATGATAGATGGGAGACGTTATTCGTTTTTATTCAGGAATAATAAGTTCTCAACTGTATTTCGGCTTCGGGCGTCTTCAATGACGTCATTTGTCTAAAACGATACAAGCCTTGATACGTGCTTCACAGAAAACTTCCTGCATTACTCGACACACACTCCGAAGCCTCGGCACAGCACGTAACATCACTAATGAAAAGTAATGTTGATATAATGACTAAATGGGTAAAGGCATAATAAGGCAAATAATAGAACCGCTAGTATAGTCTGGTAAGTTCAGAAATTGACATCCCGTTGCTGTAATGCAGTCTTTAAAATCAGGGAAAAGCCAACACTTATGCCATATTACGATATTACAATATCCAAAATTTAAGATGATATCATACCTCCATATCAATATAGTATTGGTGTATTGCCCAGCCCTAGTGTACATCACAAATACATTTGTGTGGATCTTACTTTTCATATGTGGATTTTAAGAATTGTGCATGCATCGGAAAATATTTGTGGAGAGTCATTTATATACAATATAAAACACAAAAAACATTTGTGAATTATTTTGTGTGCATTCAATATTGAGACTGATCTCCCTCCATATACAAAATATGAGCCACAGCAAACATTTTAGGGTAATGTGCACAGTTATGCACATAGTAAACCAATCAAATCTTGTGTTTGGGTACCTCAAGCGTACCTAATAGTCTCAATGATGTGATGTAAAGTGTACTTCTTCATGCCTCTATGGCTGCAAATTGTGTGCTTATGGAGGAGATTAAGGGCTGCTACTGTCAACACATCAGCACTGTAATATTAGAACTCCATGCAGCATGAAAAGGAAGCCAGAAAACATCCAAGAATAGACACGGAGCGTTCAGTGATACCAGTGTTTCTAACAATAGTGCAGAGCAAATTGTTTCGTCAGTGACGGCTAAAATAACAGGACTGCTACTGGAGAGAGTATATCTGCTTTCCAGCATTTTATGTGCTTCCTGTTACAGACACAAATTTAGGTTAGATCGGGCTAAATCTGGGCCTTTTATTAAATCTTTACTTAGCCAGTCAATGTCATCCAAAACCAAAGTCATGGAGATGCTTCCTTGACTGTAGCTATGGGAAGAATCTGTGAGGAACACAGACAATTTTAAGTACAAACTTGACTCAGAGTCAAGCATCCGTGTCTTCTTCTTCTTGAGTCGACTGTTCGACTGACTCCGAGATAGTCTGTGTCCAAATACTGACTAATGTTCGGACCCATCTTGGTTTCATTTGACCGGCATAGCAACAGTATCTAAGGGTGGCTAGGCTCAGCAAACAGTCAATTTCACAAGTTCAAAGTTCAGTGGAGAGTTTCAGGGTCCAGTGGTCTAAAATCATATATGGCTTAAGTGTTGAAATATTGCCGCCCTGCAAAAACTCATACAAGTGAAACCTTAATACACCTGCACACACACTCACACACACACATACAGTACAAACACAAAGCCAACGTACCGCGACAGGGTTGGTTCTGTGAGGGAGCCAGCCCTCAATCTGAACTGGTCCAGCTCTGATCTCAGCTTCTCAATCTCCTCTGCCAGATGTGTCTGGAACCAAACAATTTGACAAGATGTCATTACAGGACTCGTCTATGATATTAAACGCCCAAATAATGATTATCCCAGTTATATCATACACAGTAGTCATATTGGCGCATGTGGACACTTGTGGAGTGACACGGCTCAAAGCCATTGGGGCATATTGCATATTGTTGCAAGAAGCTTTTGAATATTGCATGAATATTTGAATAACTGCAGAGGTTTATAAAATTAAAAAGTACTAATTAAAGCATGTAAAATGTAGGATATTTAAAAAAAAAAATAGACAAAATCCTAATTTCTTGATCTCTGCAACGTACTTTTTCATGGATTGAGTCTTCGTACTGTTTTCTGTAACCTTCCGAGTCTTGGATTAACAAATTCTGCAAAGAGAAGGGGGAGAGAAAATAAAGTCAGCAGTGATCACATCCACCTCCTCCTGACATTCATTGGACAGAACTGATATGGATAGGTTTTCCATCGACAGTGGCAGCCTTCTCTTAACCTTCTCTTCTAGAGCTGCCATTCTCTCCTTCAGGTGGAGCTGAAGACGCTCGTTGGACTCTGTGAGGAGTCGGTCCACCGTGTCCGAGAGTCGCTTGTTGTGCTCTTCGTTCATCTTTTCTCTCTGTCGAGCCTGGTAGGGATTAAAGTACACAATTGAAGAGTCATATTTCAAAGTCTATATCGCCTTAATTTGACGCAAAAACGGTCCGCCAGAGTCCGACATCAGAACTGCGGTCTGTTTTACTTTGCTACTGTCTGCTATAAAGACATAACAGACCGTATAATGCCGTGATTGACCAATCAGAATTGAGTATTCACCAAAGCCGTGTAATAAATAATGAAACTTTACCAATTCAGGGTTCAAATCAGGTTTGTATCCTGCTAGATATGCGTGCCTCCAAGTAGGGAAAACAGTATTTCCATACTGTTTTCTCTCTACTGCAGCATTTTAAGATGACATTATAAAATGTAGCTTTTAAGATGTTAATGCGATCTAAAATAAGCAGTACATTATTGCATCATTTGTGAGCATTTTACAAATCGCTCTATCGCCGTAGTGTGAATCGTTGATTTGGTCTGGTGTCAGTGGTGATAAACCAGTCGCCTCAAGCTGTCGTGCTCACGCAGGA
>CAKAOH010022332.1:0-26465 GCA_916701665.1 Sebastiscus tertius
TATATATTTATTTCTATATATATTTCTATATATATATTTATATTTATATATATATATATATTTATTTATATATATATATATATATATATATATTTGTAACATGTTTACATGCTGTAATGTTAAAAAAACCTTTTATTTTCCTCATACTATCAGCCTGAATATACCTGTATTTACACTCTGTCTGAAATGCTCTGTTTTAGCGCATTTTGACGGAATTGCAACAGAACTGGTTTACTAGGCAACAGCTTGGGTCCATGTGTACTTCCTGTCAGCTGATGACATACACTGCAACCAGAAATAAACTGGGACACATTTAGAATGTTTACGTTTAAAATGGTGTCAAGGGTCTTAATATTGTATATTTGTGACATCACAAAGGGGCAGAAATCCTGACAGCTTGTTTCAAATGCAGAGTTTCTGAATACGGGCTGTGTGTATTTCCCTGTGGATTGAGTGTTTCGATACTTTCACAGTATTTATAAAGGACTTAAGACTGCTTTATAATAAAAAAACATGAAAATCTATTTTTTTTATTATATGGGACCTTTAAGTAAAATCCTCTGAAATCACTACGAGGCAAGTCAGTAAACCCGGATTTAGAGCATGTGAATGAAGGTGTATTGTGTTTTTCCTCAAAGGTCGGGACTGTATGGGCTGTGCTAAGACCGGAAGTGGGAAGACAGCAGCTTTTGTGCTGCCAGTGGTGCAGAAACTGTCAGAGGACCCATATGGCATCTTCTGCTTGGTGCTCACTCCTACCAGGTCAGTGCTGTGTAGTGTCTACTTCACTTTTATGGGAAATAATCCACATAAAAAACATTTAATGTAATCTTCATCGTCAATTTAGTTTTATTTATTGAATGGTTCTTCTTCCTGATCATTACTGGTCATGTCACAATGTGTCATTTCCAGATATTCCTAGAAATTAAGAGTAAATGTTTTTGTGATCTAAAACATCAGCGGTAAAGAACAGCACAATGCGCAACAGCTCTAAACTGAACAATCTTAATATTCAAGTCCTTGGCATGTCAGACACAAATAAGCCTCAAGTTAAGATGAATAGCATTGTGAGAAACATGTCCCCATGTTTCCAGCTGATGATGTTGTACATGTGATGTCGTGCAGGGAGCTCGCCTATCAGATTGCAGAGCAGTTCCGAGTCCTGGGGAAGCCGCTGGGTCTGAGAGACTGCATCATCGTCGGCGGAATGGGTAATCATTGATTATGAGAGGTGTTGCATTGCTGCTGCAGAGAAACTTTAATGAAAAACTGCTGAGCCTCTCCTCTGTGCTGATGTTGTCCCTGTCGTGTTGCTGACAGACATGGTGAGCCAGGCCCTGGAGCTGTCCAACCAACCACATGTGGTCGTAGCGACGCCAGGACGGCTGGCCGATCACATCCGCAGCTCCGACACCTTCAGCATGAGCAAGATCCAGTTTCTGGTGAGTTCAGGAAGGAGACTTGGACAAGGTTTCAACGCCTTGTCTCTGCTATAGCTCTCATATCTGTCAGGCTATGTTAGGACTATGTATAAACCAGGAAATTAATACATTATTATTCAAAAGTGAAGCCCATGTGTGAAACATAATGCTTCATTTTTCTCATACACTTCATAAGATACTGAGCTTTCTATTTTTAAACTCTTTGGAGCCCCAGATTATCATATCTATATTTTGTTGTTGTCTTTTAAACAGATAATGAACATAAGATTGCTCAGTTGGCTGGATTTGTGCAGGTAGTTGTAAGTCTATAACAAAATCCTGAGCTGAAGTCAGAATTATAAATGCTTAAAATGTTGGATTCGTATATGAGGATACTAGTTAAGAGTTATGAAGGTTAAGCGACTTCGTCATCTACTGTTTTTCATAAGAGTTTGAGACATCGTCTTTGTGTGTTTGTCAGATTTTGGACGAGGCGGACCGGCTGTTGGAGCAGGGTTGTACCGACTTCACCAAAGACCTGGAGACGATCCTGGGGACTTTACCGGCTAAACGGCAGACGCTGCTGTTCAGCGCCACGCTCACTGACACCCTGCACGAGCTGAAGAACATCGCCATGAACAAACCTTTCTTCTGGGAGAGCAAGTCAGAGTGAGTAACCCTGCTACTATTTAAAAGGCTGTTTATAGAAATATCTCTCAGGACATAACAGGTGTAATTTTGATCTGTGTTTTAATTGTTGTTTGCAGAGGTGTATTCTGTGCATTTATAGGTATCAAACTACTCATTAAATGTGGATGTGAACACTCAGGGCCACAGTTGCTAAAGCTATTGTGCCTCATTTCAGATGCATTCTCTGCGAGAAATCATGCGTGTTATTTATAAAACAGAAGCACCGGCCTGGAAAATCAGTTTGCCTGTCATCTGATCTTAGGTGCAACTAATAATCACTGAACCGTTTCTCTCGCACAAATGCCTTTGGATGTAAGGCAGAGTCCTGCAAATAATGGGAGTTAAGTGTGGTTGAATGAGCGTTCTGCTGGGTTTACTAATGCTCAGACCATTTGCAGGACTCAGAATATGTGCAAAGAAAGCAGCTACAAACTCATGCAGGTGTATCTGGAAATGTAATATCAGTGATAGCAGACTTAAAGTAGGTGCAGAATAAAACAGTGTCACCGCTTGATTCATTGTTTTCACCTATGATGTGGGCAGAAAAATGACATTTGCATTTAATTGTCATCTGGCTGATTTTGACTGCAGCACACAGACTTTTGAGTGCTGTGGGCAGATTTTTACTCGTTCCCTGCAGCTGTCTACTGTATATCTATCTATCTATCTATCTATCTATCTATCTATCTATCTATCTATCTATCTATCTTTGTAGGCCAACCAGGAAGTTGGCATTGCACCGGTTCCCTCGACAAAAAGCCAATGAGATTTTTCCTTTGAGTTTTGGATTATTGCAGAAATAAAGCTCTGTGGCAAAACCCACGTTTGATAATTACACATTTTGTTCAGCAAATGAACACCACTTTTATGATTTTTGAAGCGTGGATGCAATCGCCAGAAGTAAAAAGCTAACGTTGAGCTATAAACGAACTACACCACGGTCTCATGAGCACAAGTATACACAACGAGGCTGTAAAGACAGACGAAACGTGATGCGTTGGGTAGTCTCATTTAGCCACTTGTTAGCAACCGCCTTTTTTAAGACACATTAAGGCTTCAAAATTCACAAGTGTGATATTTACTGACATATTTTATGTCGCAGAACAAAACGTTAAAATCTCTTCAGCTTGTGTTAACCACAGAACTTATTTCAGGCATCTAACTAAAAACTCATACAAAAAAAAACATTGATTTCAAGACGAGGGAACTGCAGGTGCTAAAATATTAACTCATTTACGGGTTTTAGGACTCATTCCTGTAGTTCTCTATAAGAACAGTGAAATATCACATCATTGTTGTTAACAGGACACGGACAGTGGAGGAGCTGGACCAGAGGTACATCCTCACTCCAGAGAAGGTGAAGGACGCTTACCTGGTCCACCTGATCCAGACGTTTACTGACGAGCATGATGACTGGTCCATCATGATCTTCACCAACACATGCAAGTAAGCAACTCAGAAGTCATTAAAATGCCTCATACAGCGCATGTCCGTACAATCTCATCCTAATGTGTGAGTGTGATCAGTAGCCACGGGTCTCTGTGCATGATAAATGTTGTGTATTTGGTGTGGTTCAAATGAAGAAGCATATTTATAACAGAATATAATTTGTTTCTTCCTCAGGAGCTGCCAAATCCTCACCATGATGCTGCGGGAATTTAACTTTCCAACCATCTCCCTGCACTCCATGATGAAACAGGTGAGACTATAAACTTTATTTTGCAGCTCTGAATTGAATCCATCACTGTGACATTGGCCGCAGACTGATAACAGAAAAAGAGTGAATTTTAGTAAGGGAGGTCTGCTGAAGGATGTTTTTGGGGTTATGAGGGACCCTGTATCTGAGAGAGTCTGTATCGAATGTGTTTTACTGGCTAATGAAGTTTGCACATATAAAGACTTTGACTTTGCTTTGTGTGAGAGAGGTGATTTCCTCCAACACGTGTCCCTTATCGCCCGTCCTCAGAGCTCCTCGACAAGCTCGTGTTGGATGTGGAAATCATATTCTTCCCATTAAAGGGACAAAGACGGAAACGTGTAACGAGCACAAAGCTTTTGTGTTAATGTAGAAACCGTCTGTGTAAGGGATTAAAGCAGCTTAAAGGAGGCGAATGCAGAATGAACGACAGCTCTTTATCTTCTCCAGAAACAACGATTTGCAAACCTCGCCAAGTTCAAGGCCAGCGTCTTCAAAATCCTGATTGCGACAGACGTGGCTGCCAGGTAAGAAGCTCCTCTGAGCCGCTGCATGTGTTGGCGATGATGACGACGGTTTTCATTTTTATTTGACGGTTTAACTTGCGTTGATTCTCTGAAATCCTCTCGTTTTGACATCCCTCCTCTTTCTGACTCACAGGGGTTTGGATATTCCAACTGTCCAGGTCGTCATCAACCACAACACCCCCGGTCTTCCCAAGATCTACATCCATAGAGTCGGAAGAACAGCAAGAGCAGGTAACGTTTAACAACTTTCTAGTACATTTTAACTCTCCTTTCTTTAAGATCAGAAACAACAACGTGATCCAGTCGTCCGCCATTGATGACTCACTCTGCATCATTACACCGCTAAAATAAATGAGATTTTCTTCCTCTGTAGGGAGGAATGGAGTGTCCATCACGCTGGTGACGCAGTACGACATCCACCTGGTCCACGCCATCGAAGGACAGACTCGTAAGTTAGTTGGTTATAAAGACTGAATTAAAATTTGTTAAATAGGTTTCCTTTTGTGTGCGTGGTCAGCGCTCAGCTAAACTCTGTTCTGACCGGCCAGCTCGTCTGTACTGGCGGCTGCAGTGTGAACATCTGTTCTAATGGAAATGAAGCTTGTGGCAAATCCAGTGTTCAGTCACACAGGATAGAAAAATCCTAATGGTCAGATAGTATGTGTTTTATCAACAGCACTTTCCAGCTTGGTAACGTTTTATACCGATGTTCTTCATTTCTCGTGCTCTTTTTCTGATCATGAGCTACAATGTTAACATGTTCACTTCCAAAGCATCAATTGGCCTATGGCTAGTAGCTCCTCTTATACAAATGTTTAATACTCTATAGTTGGCCTTTATTACAAAACTGAAAAGGACAGGAAAGCCTTACAGACGGTGTGCCAAGTTCCTGAACCAGATCAGAACACAATTGCATCGCTTTAACCACCTACCAGGAACCCTGAGAAGTTGGAAATACCCGGGACCAGTTGCATAAACTCAGTTTAAGACGAGTCTTCACCTTAGACCTGGCAACAATCATTTAGAAAATCAGTTAGCTAACTATTTCAACTGTTTATCCATTACTTTTGGCTATGATTTAGCAAACTATTTCAACTGTTTACCTGTTATTTAGCCAACTACTGTAATTCAACTCTTTATCCTCAACTTTTAGTTAACTATTTAAACTATTGTTCTTAGATTTAAGCTTTTGACCTTATTTTCTCTTATACTTGTGTGGTGTCGCTGTTGCATCCGCCAATGTTTCTCTTCTGTGACGTGTCTTATTTCACCCATAATGCATTGCGCGACAGGCTATCAGTCTGACATTAGTCACTCAATGGAAAGCTTTATGCAACAGGTACATCTAAGTGTCTAGAGCAAGTCTGACTTAAAGTTATATTTAAGAAAAAGACTAGGTCTATTTTATGCAACTGGCCTCAGGTCCCTGTGTGTGTTCTAAGCCTCCAGTGTGTGTAGAAGTGTGGTGTATCTCCACACAAACTGGTCTGTTGTTTCCACAGAGACAAAGCTGAAGGAATATCCTGTGGTGGAGAAAGAAGTCCTGAAGATCCTCACTCAGGTCAACGTGACCAGACGGCAGTGTGAAATAGTACGGATGCTTCTTTTCTTCATATTCAGTCACTTCTTGGTAGTTTAGAGCGTCACTAATAATACTTGGAAATCGTTTTCCTTTCTTTGATTTCATGTCTGTTAACATCAGTCTTCAGTCATGGCTGTTTATATGTTTCAGACTGGACACTGTGTATTAGATTGTAATGTTTTGGTGATGAACTCTTTTCTGCATCGTAGAAACTGGAGTCAACAGATTTTGATGAGAAAAAGGAGATCAACAAGAGGAAACAGCTGATCTTGGAGGGGAAGGCAAGTTCATTCCTTCCTAACCTTTGCTTTAACTCACAGTTGTCACATTTTAGCAAAGCCAAGTTTAATGTGTGAACACTACCAAGATGAGCAACGAAACATCAGACTCCGTTGTTGATATGTGATCAAACTGCTGTTTCAGGATCCAGACCTGGAGGCCAAGAGGAAGGCCGAGCTGGAGAAGATCCGGAGCCACAAGAAGCAGTTTAAACAGAAGATCCAGGAGAGCATTGAGAAACAGAAACGTGGACAGCTGAAAAAGAAACTCATGAAGAGAAAACAGATGAAAAAGAAAAAGGCGGCACAGGCAACAGCGTAAAAACTGCTGTGTCCCATGTATATATACCTAAAGTTTTATTACTGTACAATATCTAATCATTTCATGTGTGAACATCTGCAAATAAATTTGAACATGTGCCGAATTTCATACCATCAAAACAACTGCTCAAATCGACAGCCTTTATTGATTCAGTTTAACAAGGAACCACCATGTTGTGATGAAACTTCACTGCAAAGACGTTTGAAATAGGTATTTACATCACACTGAGCTCTCGATCTCTGCCTGTTGACAGAGAATCAAGGGTTTGGATGCAAATGTTTAACAACTAATTTACAACTGAATCACTTCTTTAATGATCACTGCACATGTTGCAATTCATTGTGGCTCAGGAGATGGAAAAAAAACACCAAAGCAATAATATTACGGCAGCAGGTTCTTAAAGCTATAACATATTAGGAACGGGCTGATATGTGAAGCTAATTCATTGCACAAAAGAGTGATTCGCACAATGTCAACAAAACAGAACTATTTCTAAGTCAATTAAACGTGGAAACATCTACTTGCAACATGATTGTCACATGTCTGCTGAAATGAGAAGCAGGTGAGAAACAACAGTGGAGTACATTCTTACTGTGTTCAGAAAGCGTCTTTTCTGGAAGAGTTAAAAAAAACTACAATCCCTCGGAGAGTTTGAGGAGAAGATACAAAACTTATGAAGAAAGGAAACGGCGTCCGCCTCATTCCTGTTGTCAGCAAGTTGCTACAAAAAGGGATTTTTAGTAAAACTACACAAAATGGCTAAATAACACCCAACTGAACAAAACATGACGCACAAAGCAGCGAATCCTCTGACAAAAGCAAAGTTTGGATCAACTTAAGGTTCACACAGTTCTCCAGGAAAAGGGTTCAGGATCCACGTAAATCTCAAGAGGAACTCTACAAGGAATACATAATGCAGGCAAAACAGCATTGCACAAATCAAAAGTCCACAGAAGGAAAAAAAAAAAAATTCTACCAGCTTTCGTTTAGTTTTAGTCCACAGAGAAGGAAGGTGGCTTTTTTCATCCGCCCGTCCTTTGAGAAACAACCCAGCTGCTAAACTCACTGACCTCATCTTCACCTGACCTGATTTTATTAAAAAAATAAAACACAAGTCCCTTTCTGTGGGTTTCTTGAGCCCTCTGATGTCTGGAAGGTTTTTTAAATGCTGGTAGTTTGATTTTTAACTACATTCATGCTTGTGCTGCAGCTGTTTATCTGAAGGTGATTGGTTATAGGCACTGATTCAGGTTTCTCATTCACTTTTCATTTATCTGCTGGCCATCATCTCTTCAGTACTGATGGCATTTCCACTGTGTGTAACTGGGGTTTAGGTAAAGTTAAAAAAATATTTTCGACCCACACAGGAACCAAAGATCTTTCAGATTATGTTGGTTTTTTTTTTTAAAATTATAGGGTTATGTTGAGATTAAACACATATTTCCTTTGTCTTCAGCCCCTGATTATCTTAAGATTCGTGTGGCCGGGCAGTATGGCCATCAGCCTGGCTATATTGCTCGTCATGTGAACGTTGTTCACAAAATCAAAATGCTGTGTGAAATGACACTGGGCTTACAACTACATTTAATGTGTGGTCATCTATTGGGACTGAACAGTCCTAACGTTTCCCTTTTTAACCCCAACCATGACCTGAACTCATTTTCCAGATGTGGAAACTCTCGTATCCTTCTCTTCCTCAGCCACCTTCCTTTTCTTTTCCTCACCTGTGGTGGATTGATTGCCACGGCCGCCGCCTGTAAGCCTCGACTACTATCATCCTTCTTCCCCCTCTTGTTTGGTTTCTTTCACCTCACGCAGGGATCTGTGTGATGAGCGTGGACAGTCCACAATCCCCTGAGGAATCGATCAATGCAAAGCGTTCAAGCATTTGCCAATCTAAGCGTACAGAGTGTTTTCAAAAAGACACCTGGTCATGAAGCACGGCAGGACATCAACAACCCCTGCTTTCAAACGATTAAAATAAGGAAAAGCCTTCGCTGAAACATCAAATGACATTGAGTTGAATATTCAATGCTGGTCGTTTTTGATAGTTTCAATGACTTTTTTGCAATTTTGTGCTCTGTGATAAGAAAGGTACTTCAGAGAAGAAAAAACTGTCCCATGATGATCGCGATATCGGTGGGATTCGCGCGTCACGCCTTGAAAAAACAGTCTGAAATCCCGATGCCAATCCGCCACTGACGTGTGGTCGAAACCACCCCGTTAAAGACCTCGTGAATGAGCCAGTGGTTCTCAAGGCATATGAAAGGCATTTCAATTCAAGGCTCTTTAATCTCAGACTCAAGCACAGAAACCGTGTTTTTATTTCCTCCCCGAGAGGGTGTGTCGACTGCTGCTTCCTTCAGAGGCTGCTGAGGTTTTTGGGCCGACTAGAAGAGTGTTGGTGCCGCTCTCCTCCCACGATAAACCAAATTTAAGAGATACAGGCTGAGAAACCAACCGACTTTTAGCATGGGGATTTTGTGTTTCCTGTTCGATGGCTTTCTGTTCGCATGCCCCCCTGCATGTTTGGAGAACAAGTTCTTCAAATTCAGCTGGAAAGCTTCGATCCCCATCTGAAGATAAGATCCTTCCTGTCCTGGAGGCTGTGGGTTGAAGGGGTTCGCTGGACTATTTTGTTAGGGAGTTGAGCCTCATTTGGATTCCCACGAGAGACCGTTGAGATCTCCCCTCCGTTTCCCTCAGCAGCTCGACCACATGCCGCCATCTTCTCGACTTCCTTCCCTCACTTTGCACGGGCATCCGTCCCTGCCTCTCGCTTGTTCACTCGGCCTCTCTTGCCATCTCCATGCCCGTCTGCTCGTGCTCTCTTCGCCCTCTACCCTCTTATTTCTCTCGCTGGTCATTGGTTTGGTTTCGCTATCCCGTCGCTTTCACTCGGTGGTGCTTCGGTTGTAGCAGAGGAAAACAGGTATCCATTTTATGTTTTTATTATTTCCCAGATTAAAAAGCTGATGAACTATGCTTTGTTCAAGCCTAGCTCCCTTCTTCAAGTGACCTGCAAGACACAAAACAGGTTTATAAACTTTTGTCAACAACATGAAGGTGATTTATAAAATAACTTTGTATTTGACACAAGAGATGAGCAACACTGCCTTTAGCAGAGACCTGAACATCTCCAATCAGATGTCTCCAACTGAAAGAGTACTTTGTCTTCAGTCGAAGAAAATAATGACTTCAATGAGATGTAATTAACTTATACAGTACTAAATATCTTAATAATCTGCTAAATGACCCTACTAAACCTTTCTGATTAGGGCTGTGTATTGGCAATACAATACTTATCATGATATTGGGATATATTGGGATTCTGTGAGCAAGGCGATATATTGCGATTTTTAAAAAAAGTAAAATTTTAGTAAAACTGTCATAGTATAAAGAACAAAGTAAGTTTGCTTTTTGATTCAATCGGAACAGTGGGATCTGTATTTGCATTTATCACAGTCCCTTAAACATCCAACATTACAGCACTACTTCGTGTGCAATCGGAATCTTTACAGGTAAACTACTAATTCAAAATGAATCGTGTTTTTGAGAATTGATACAGTATCACAAAACATAATATCGCGATACTTTCTTACACCCCTACTTCAAAGACTGTCACAAAGTCACAGTCACGTTCACCAAAGACAGTGGATTTCACAATAGTTGCAGGGCAAACAAAGACCTCACAAAGTGCAGGTACGATGCATCACAAGACAGCGACACTAATCATCTACAAATCATCAAAGGTCATTTAGTTTTTGTAGAGCTGAGAGCAGGAAAACTCTGATAACGTGTGAATTCTGAAAAGCTTGAAAAGGCTGAACTTTTCATAAGGTTAGGAATATAATAATAAAATAATGAAAATGTGATTTGTATGATGAGAAATTATTAATCTAACAAGATTACTATTATACAACTGGACACATTCCTACAGTAAGGAAACAAGATAACCTCCCAAACCTTAAACGTGCTATATTGTAACTACACAGTTACTATGTTTCATGTACTTACACTTTAGTACTGTGACAGTCCAGTCACCCCACCATGCTGGTATGCGCGTTCACCCTGGTAAGTCGAGTCCTGGGACAGAGCCACATCGATTTGGGACTTGAACTCATCGCCCAGGTAGCTGTCCTGGAGAACAAGAGGACAGAAACATTATTGCAGACACATTTTCAAGTTCAAGTTCTTTATTTATCATATGAACAATTACATCGAAGCAGTCGTTGGCAATGAAAATCTTAAGTCATTGGCTCCCACCAACAGTGCTAATTAAATATGTATTAAAAAAAAGGAAAAAAAAGATCAAGCTAGTAAAAACAAAATGAGAATCTAAACATAAAATAGATAAATAAGGGATAAAACATAAATAAAATGTAATATAAAGTCATATCCATTTTGGGCCTTTATCAGTGAGATCTATGCAAGGAACTCTAAATCTCTTCTAATGCTCACCTATATATTTGATCTGTATTCAT
Source organism: Sebastiscus tertius (assembly GCA_916701665.1). Classification (NCBI taxonomy): domain Eukaryota; kingdom Metazoa; phylum Chordata; class Actinopteri; order Perciformes; family Sebastidae; genus Sebastiscus; species Sebastiscus tertius. The sequence continues at coordinate 11,001 of CAKAOH010022332.1, forward strand.
ATTGTTCCTTCCTTATTCTTTCTGGATTTGCTGAATTCAAATTATGAACAATAAGACAAGTGCAACAAAACTATACCACTCAATACTGAATCAAATCCAATACATACGTCTCCAAAAGAGGCGGGAACATAACTGTCAAATATGCCCTATTATACGTATATTATATGATGAGCAAGCGATAATTCACACAAGTGCAAACTAACAACAACAATTGTGCATTTTCTAAATAAAAAATACATGAATTGAAATTAACTAAATAAATAAAAGATGAACATATCTTAAGTAATAAATCTTCTTTCACTAAGTGACAGCGATGTGTTACCTGGGAGAGCTCGGGCTGGGAGAGGCCAGGCTGGCTCATCTGAGAGGGCTGGCTCATGGAGATGTAGCCCTGTGTCAGCGGCCCCTGGGAGAAGGGCTGGGAGGCCCCGTCCTGGCTGGCCTGACTGTTTGGTCCGTTACCCTGACTGGCACCCTGGTGTGCTGATCCACGGACCCTCTGCCGCCCGCCACGCCCAGGCTTACCCTTCATAGCTCCACGACCTTGATGGGAAAAAAGAGATCAGGACCAGAGTCAAAACAAACACGACAACCAACCGTTGAGGATTATTGCTAGTGGGCAATTAAGACGGGGTGTGATTTGGTCCCTGTAACTTGTGACCTTTTTATCGAGTTCATAGCACAGAACACTACATGAAGAAGTAACGGACCCTAGTTTGACCTCAGTTAATTTAATAATAATCTACTTTTCAAGCATGAGAAACTGCTGGTTATCAGGTGTCAACATTTGTCTCCACTCCCTGATCAACCTTGCGTAATGGGGTATTCTTCTGTAGTGTGATTGGATTACCTTTTCCCGCTAAGGAACTGGACCAAAGTTTGCTCATTTTTAGTTTATGTAATGGTTCAGTGGACCGTCTCAGTGCTGTACTGTACCTGCTGCAGGGCCGTTGGTCTGACCCAGGTAACTGGGTGGAGGCATTGGTGGCATCACCAAGTTGAAGGGTATGGGAAGATTCATAGCGGCCATGTGACCGGGGCCTGCCCCAATCATCCCGATCTGGTCGTGAGTTTGAAAGTACATGTTGGACGGACGTCCGGCTGAAAGAAAGCGTGCAGAACAAGACTCATGTCAGTTTTTTATGAAGAAAACAAGACCAGGCAAGCCTTGTTTTGCTGGACTGTAATGCTGATTTTTATTGTCTTGAGTCAAACCATAACACATTAAATATATATTAAATAAATACCAGCATTGCTGCGGTCGTAGGCAGAGCCAGGGATGAGGGCCTCACGAGCATCGTACATCGCAGTGCTCATAAAACGTCCCCCCTGGAAAACAACAGACAATCACCATTGTGTACAGTGTATACAGTGCATAATTCACAGATTTAGGGCTGCAACTAATGTAATGTGTCTTCAAATGGCCATCCGACGTTAAAGATCAAAGTAAGCACGCTACACATATTGACCGTCATCTTTTCTTGTAAAATGTCCGGTGTAATCGGTAACACCGGTGTTGTCACATGTTTATTAACTGGTGGGAAACTCTCCTCACAGTCACGTCCAGTAGTGTGTTCTACTCACAGGGTTGATGGTGTTGACCAGTTTGCGGGGCTTGCTGAACTGCATGAGGCTCTCCCTCAGGTTGTTCAGGGGTCCCTCCACCAGGACTTTCTGCTCCTTGTAGTTGTTCAGCAGGTTGTTCCACAGCGGCTGCTTGGAGAGGGCCTTGGGGTTTCCCACGATGATCACACCATACCTTCATTCACAACACACACAAGAGACTGCTGCTCAGGGACGGGGTAGAAATATTGTATTTGAACTACAGTTTGTTGTTGAATCTGATTTGATAATTACTATTATACACACCTACATACAATTAATTGTAGGCATGTCTAATCTAAATTATCAAGATTGTTACAGAGTGGAAAGTATGTGTGTTCACATAGAAGCAAGTCACCATAAAAACTTGATAGAGATGAATTTTCTGATTATCTGATTTGCATGATTTCTAATTAGCTTCTACATGGAAAATCAAAATAGTAATGAGCTGGTTGTGTGCCATAATTATCCACTGTGAAGGTTTTTACTTGGCTCTGGTCAGCGCTACGTTGAGACGACGTGGGTCATTCAGGAAGCCGATGCCCTGGTGCTCATTGGCACGAACACAAGACAGGATGATGAAGTCCTTCTCTCTGCCCTGGAAGGCGTCCACGCTGGCAATTTCCACTTGCTGTAATGGGACAGGACATGAGGAGGATGAGGGGGAGATTGCATAGTAGAAACAGAGGAACAGGTTTTTTTTCCAAAACCACAGAGCAACCTCACTAATGATAAATTTAAGTTTAAGTGTGTCTCAGATGTGTGTGCTACCTGGTAGAGTTTGGTGTGGAGGGAGCCACTGAACTGCATGTACTGGACCAGGTAGGAGCGCTGACCCTCGTACGGGGTGATGATGCCGATCTGGTCGGGTTTGGCTCCAGCCTTCAGCAGCCTGGTGGTGATCTTCTCTACGTTGGCAGCCTCCGTCCTTAAAAACATCAGCATCAGTTAAATACTGTGCTGCTCAGTCCTGGCAAAATTACATCTGAAGTTAAAGCTACAGGTAGTAACTTTTTGTCATATTTGCTGGAACGGTCACTATATCCTGACAGTAATACATGAGACAGATAATCTGTGAGAAAATCCTGTTCCTTTGCGTCCTCCCAGTGCTCCAAATGGTATTTGCAACTTTCTACTATGCCCGAAGAAAAACAACCAATCAGAGCCGTAGAGTCTCTAACGCAGCTGTCAATCACTGCTCATGCCACTGTAATGCCTATTTCTCGCCTAAAATGTTTTCAGAAACATCTTGTAGTGTTCTGTTTAGCTGTAAAATGAGAAAGTTTGTCACGCAGCCGCCATGTTGAAAACAGTCGAACCAAAACCAAGCACCGCCCACACCCTGCAAAACGAAGATCAGGATTATTTTACTTGCTAAAGCATCAATTTGTTTGGGTGATGTTCGCGCAACTTTCACGGCACTGTTTCAGTTGAGGAAAAACACATAAATGCACCACAATAATCATGCTTCTCTGGAAGTCCAGCCCTGTTTTTAAGATCCAGTGTGCAAGATCTGGTGGTATCTAGCGGTGAGATGAGGAGATTGCAACCGACTGAAGCATCTCCCGTGTGCCAAGCATGTTGGAGAGCTACGGTGGCCGATGTGAAATTGTGAATGGCCCTCTCTTGAGCCATCTGGAGCAGAGCCACGGCGTAGAGTTTGTGTGTACGTGGGAAGTGAGTGGTGAAGCGAGAGAGAGAGAGCAGCGGTGACGGCAGTGAGTAACATTATTGACTCCGGCCCAAGCAGGAAAAGTTAACAGAGTTTGGTTTGTCCGTTCTGGGCTACTGTAGAAACATGGCGATGCAACATGGCAGACTCCGTGGAGAGAGGACCCGCTCCCTATGTAGATATAAACAGCTCATTCTGAGGTAATGAAAACACAGAGTTTATTATTATCAGGTCCTTTAAAGGAAATCCCTTTTCAGTGTTCTGTGTAGTTGAGCTTAGCATTCCTGTTCATCATGATTGACACACGAGGGCTTTCTCCACTATTAAGGTATACTTTGCATCTATTTCAGCCTGCCATACTGGTTTTGATGTGAAGGCTGTGTGAGAGCACCCCCTAGTGTTCGGCTTCAGCTAGCCCTTCCCAACAGCTGTATTTAATGCACTTAGTATAGTATGAATTATTTAGAGCTTTGAGGTAAATTACGCAAAGTCACCCAAGAAAGTGTTTGATGTTACCTGTTAAGGTAGGAGGTTCCAGAGCTGGCAATCTCCTCCTGACCTTGAGTCACGTAGAAGAACATGGGCTTGTCAGGCTGCGGCCACTGGAAGTCAAACCCTTTCTTGATGCGGTCAGCTGAGGAGAACATGAACATTTCATTACATTTTTAAAAAGGTTTGCAGATCTTTTTACCTGCTAATGTACCAGCCACAGTGAAAATGAAAACCAGATAATGAACTGCTGAATCTTGACAAACCTGCAGTGACGCCGTTCTGCAGTGAGCCTTCATAGAAGATGTTGGAGGGGAAGGCGCTGAGAGCCGGGTGCATGCGGTACTGGACCTGCAGGCGGATTGGCCGGATCCCCAGAACCACCAAGCGTTCAAACAGAGACTGGGAAAGACCTGCTTTGGCTGCTTTCTTACACATCACCACTGGACCCAGCTGGCAGTGATCACCCACCAGAATGAGCTGGAAGAAGGAAGATGGGTTAATATAACAGCACATGTAAGAAGTTTTTGTTCCTGGATGTACAAATTTTTCTTAACTCAACAGATACAATAAATATTGTTTAAGGCTGCAACTAACAATTATTTTCATTGTCGATTAATCTGCCCATTATTTTCTTGATTAATCGATTAGTTGTTTGGTCTATAAAATGTCAGAAAATGGTGAAAAATGCCATCAGTGGTTCCCTAAAGCCCAATATAACGTCCTCAAATGTCTTGTTTTGTCCACAACTCAAAGACATTCAGTTTACTGTCACAGAGGAGTAAAGAAACCAGAAAATATTCACATTTAAGAAGCTGGAATCAGAGAATTTTTACTTTTTTTTCTTTAAAGAATGACAACAGATTAATCGATTATCAAAATAGTTGGCGATTAATTTAATAGTTGAAAACTAAATCGATTAATCGTTGCAGCTCCAATATTGTTAGCCAGATAATTTACTTGACATGTTGTAAATGCTGACAGTAGCAGTTGCACATGTTCCTATGACACTCTTCTCTATTTTCTTATTCACATATTATTCCCAATTGTCTCTTGCTGCTTCAGCGCCCTGATTTCATCAGAAAGCATTCAAGTTCCTTCAGCGTTAAAATGTTTTTCATTCAATGCTGGAGTGGAAATAATGACGCAAAATCAAATTGCAGGTTCATATTAGTGCTGGGCAACATAGTTTTTACTACCTACTACATTTATCCAGCTGTAGCGGTGGAGATTAGTTGTTGTTTAGCTGTGTGCGTGTATGTTTACCTGCTTGGCTCCGAGCACCACGGGCACCATACACTCTGGCTCAGTGGCCTGGGTGCTCTCATCAATCAGGATGGAGCGGAACTGCATCTTGGCCAGACGAGGGTCTCCAGCCCCAACGCAGGTACAACAGATGACATCAGCGTTCTGGACAACAAAGAGGAAGACAATTTACAATCATTAAACTGAAAAGGGAGCTATGACACAGTGGTGAAACACTTCTACTGTGATTATGATGACATATTATACTGACAGGTGGAATTATATCTATATGGAGATTACCAACAGGTCTGTACTGTTTTTTTGCACACTAGCAACAAGCTTCCTGGTTATCACAACACTCAGCATGGAGATAGTCATAGCACTTGCATATACAGAACAATCAGAACAGTCAGAGTGAGCTTGTAATTGCTTGGCAGAAACTACTTGTTGTGTTCGCGGTGCCTGAAAAGCCATAGCGGGCCTCTTTTTAAGCCGGGTTTCAACTTTGAGCTATTTTGGTTCAACGCTTTGAAGCTCATCCTCACCATGAGCAGCTCCCTCTCAGCTGTGCGTTTCAAAGCCCTGTAGCGTTTCTCGTCAGCAGACGACAGCTCACCGGTCTCATCCTTCAGCTGCTGTAGTTTCTGAAGCTCCGGCATACTAAGGAGACAAAGACACATCAGGGTTACTACAGAAAAAACCCAGGCTAGTGTTGTACACTGCAACGAGAATCTGTGATCTGGGCAGGAGTTTTCAAAGTCCACAAAACCCCTGCCCGAGCCCCTTTTGGAACTAAAGTTCCCATAACTTGGGGGCTTTGGGGATGTAAACAGGACGGATAATGTTGCCATGGAGTCAGTTAATTAGTAGCTGCAGCTCCATTATTTCACATGGAAAAGTATGCAGAATTATCTATTAGCAGTTCCTATTTGAAATGTACCCATGGAGGAAGAAAACTTAAAATCATAACTATTCTCAGAGAAGTTCTCGTTATAACATCTATGGATGACTTTTTGCAATGGACATTATATGATGATATAAGATTGTGTCATACTGAATCTAAACATGTGTGTAGTGTGTGAATTTTGACGCAAATTGCAGCAAAACGTGCACTAAGAGTTTTTTGCCTACATGAGCTGTGTCACAGTCACTACTGCTGCTGACCATTAGTGAACAGGCTTAACTACAATAACTAACTTTCTGTTGCTTTCACAACACCAGTGTGCACCTGTGCCTTTCATCTCAAGCAGTCTCTTTGCCTGAAGTCACTCCCTCTCCAACTCTCCCATCCCCCCCTGTGGAGGCGCACCTCACAGTTTGAAACCGTCTGATCTAGCGACTTTGAAATACATTCATCATGTGGTGGCAGCCTCCTGGCATTCAGAGAAATTTGTTTGCGTCTGCAAGATTTCAGGTTCAGATCTGAAGAGAAACCAGGATTTCGATTTTCTCAGTTGCCAAAATCACTAGTCAATCAAATTTAGATCACTGTCACCCATTTTAACCCATTTGCGCCCAAAGACTATATCTAGTATGATAAGGAAAAATGCCTTGAAATTTGGTACGGACATTCTTTGGGCAAGTATCTAACAGTACAACTTTGACATTTTTAGATGACATGAAAAAAAATCACACTTTTATTAATAGTCAAAGTCAGGATTTTTGAAAAATGAGGAAAACACTAACATTGTGTTTATTAAATGTTTTCCATGTTAAATATTTATGTTTTACATTGCATATGTGTGCATATCTTTGATATTCAACTTGTTATGAGTTCATAGATACCAAATACTTCATTGTGCACACTATATCATACTATATCTAATATTTGGGCACATGGGACTACTGTTTTTTCCTAAAATATAATAGAGCTTATTGCAAAAACAGTTGTCCCATGTGCCCAAATATTAGATCTAGTATGATAAGAAAAACTCACTTTTCAGCCAAACAGTTTGACCGATTTTGAAAATGTCTTCCCATTTGTGCTTAGGCGAGCCCAGAGAACACTTTTCCACCAAAGGAAACTTCAGTTGCAGGCTCAAATGGGTTTAAAGATTTGGGTGTCCTTGTTGGCACAAACATTTGTAATGCATGACCTCAGATTTGATTCTCCTATGCAGCTGTCCTCAAGGTGTCAATTAAACAATATACAGCCAAAGGAATCCTGACAAGTGTGAGTATGAGAACTTTTGAGTTAAGTGACAGAACAGGATGAATATGGAGATGTAAAAAAACGCATGAAGGGACTAGCCACTGGTGCTTGGCCGACTAGTTACGAAATGAGTCAGGTATCAATAACCTTTAAGTCCAGACAGAGTAAAGTTTCCCTACATGCCACTGACCTGTCCATGTTGCTGATCTGGTTGTGCAGCGCCAGGAAGGACACCGGTGACTCGATGGCCTCACGGCTCTTGGCACACAACCTGACGACCTTCAGTCCCGTCTTGTCAATCTTCTCAGTCAACTGATCCACGGCAATGTTACTGGGAGCACACACCAGAACTGGTCTGCAAACGTACACACACACACACACAACATAGAGTTAGGACAGGAACAGTTATGTAAAATAATGTTGGTGGAATAGAAAGAATTATAAAATTACAGATTTCTTAAATTATTTATAAAAAAGTATTGTTACCCGTTGCCTTGTCGGGACAGGTGGTAGACGATAGTGGCAGAGGTGACCGTCTTCCCAGTGCCAGGAGGACCCTGGATCAGACTGAGAGGCCTCTGCAGCACCGTCTTCACAGCGTACACCTGAACATATACAGTAAGTAAGAAAATAGAGGATTCAGCCCCGGTGAACTGTTGCAAATACAGACAACAAATATTTCTTAAAACGTCTATCCTGACAAAGAATGCACTCCACTCAATCTACTTGCAATAATGATGATGTGCCAAAACATATAGCATGGTTTGCCTGTTTAAATAATGTAAAAGCTTGCCCTACTAGGAAATACTTGAATTTTCAATTCGTTTTTATTTTAGTTTAGTTTTGACTTATCGATTTCATTATAGTTTGTTTTAGTTAGTTTTCAGAGTGCATTTGCTAGTTTTAGTTTAGTTTCAGTTTTTCAGAAAGGTTTAGGTTTAGTTTTTATATATTTAGTTTTACAGTAGTTTTAGTTTTTTTAGTTAGGGCTAGGTGTAATTGTCTCAGAAGAATATAGCTACATATACAGTACATACAAAATACATGGTTGGAGAACTGCGTAGGAATAACGGTTTAACCGTTGCGCTACATTAGTGAAGCAACCGTCTCCTGGAATGTCAAGTCCGTTCAATTTCTGTGATTCAATGTCGCGAGAGTTGACGGAAATTCATGCGGTCTCCTTTTTTTGGTAATGATATATTACACCTAAAAAAATGTTCATTGCTTATTTTAATTTTTTACTTTAATAACCCTGCTACTAAGTCACCCTTCCTTTGTTTTTTAAATCTAATAAAAATAGCTGAGCTATAATGATACACTGATGTACGTGATACATCACACTAAACGAGAAAACACAACTCGTACTTTCTTCTACTGTCATGTCTTGAGGACATGAAATAATAAGAGGAATCACAGGGACTCAGTGTTTCATGAGGTCTGACCTGTGAGTGATTGAGGTCGGGCAGGCCCTGGGCAGTGAAGCGCTTTGGCAGCTGGCACTTGATGGTGACATCCTCTACCTCGTGGCCCAGCAGTTTGTGGTAAATGTAACCAGACACGGAGGTCTCGTCCACTGCAAACGTCTTGAGGGCGCTCTGCATCCTTCAGCAACACAATAAACAAACCGTCGTTATCACTTATTCATCAGTGAACCGCTGTTGGGCTGATAAAATGATGGACATGGCAGATTTACACAAAAGTACTTCCTGTAAAAAATGCAAACAATTTAGTCCTGTGCAGTGTTTAAGGGAGGGGGGAAAGGGAAAAAATGACATACTGTAATGTGGAGTAATATGATGAATTAAGGGCAGTAAAATTAAAAGTCACATTAGAGATTTGGGGGTATAAAATTTCAGCCTACCTGTCAAAGGATGTGGACTTCCACACAAAGTCCACCTGGAAGTTGTGGGGGATTTCCACAGGTGCTCCAACACTGCTACGCAACTCAATGGCAATTTCATCTCCATAGTCTTTAAACACAGGCTGTTAAGGAAGTAAACATTACGTTGTGTATACTAGCCTAGTTTTATAGTTAAGACTAAACATTTGCACATGGAATAAGTGCCAGATACAGAAGACACTGTAATGCAGTAGTTCTCAGAGTGGGGCGCTGTGACTGGGAGGGAAAATGTGAAGCGGAACTAATGTTTTGATGAAAACAAATCGTTTCACAATATCAATGATGTTCATTCAGACAGAATAGTCAAATATCTGTCCATTCTGTAAACCTTCAGACTGAGACGAAAAGAAAAACAGGCAAAGACAAACAAGACAACGTGCTCAGCTGACGCTAATCAAAAGAAAATATGACAAAGCCTATCTCGCTCTTTGGTTCACAGTGGGAGATGAGGTGTGCATTTTATGTCTAAAAACTCTGGCAGCAGACAGAATGAGACCCGATAAATTAAGAAGACACTTAGAGACATTAAACCTCGGTCACGTAATTTAAAAAAAAGAGGTTTAAAGTTTAAGTGGAAGCTGCGTTGTTTATTTGCACATCTGAAATTAGTGAAAGAAAGCTGAAAGGAATGTTCATGATCTTGAAGCTGAAGAAAGAGTTTCCGAACCACTGCTGTAAAGCAATGGATGATACATATGCAACTGCTAACAGTGTAAAGGATACTGTCGGGGACTTTGATGACATGGCCGATGCCTTTCCACAGCGGGGCCAGGTCTCCCTTGTACCGCAAGCAGATCTCGTCACCTTGCATCAGCCGCATATCTGGGATTTATATAAAGACGCAAGTTAGACACCCTTCCGTGCTCAAAAGGACCCACATATAAACTAAGGAGGATGGGCTATGTTTATAAACCAAATGATACAATACCGTGCACGCGCAAACAACCCACTACAAAAAAACGGAGGCAAGAACAAAACCAAGCACACATGCCACCAAAAGATGCAGGGTTGGGGGAGGTTGCGTGCAATTCTCAGGACTGAAGGGAGATGGGAGGGGGCTCTATCTGTACCACAGAACCACTGGGAGGAAGTCAAGCTCAGAGAATTACCACCTGAATCCGTCTTGGGCAAGGTGAAATAGGCAATCCGCTTTTTATTCAGCCCCAGGTCCCACCTGACTGTTATATTGTCTTGGGTCTGTAAATGGAAAATAAAAAATACATAAATATAAAGAGGTCAAAGGCATAAGGTCACATCACCGTGGCATTATTTCTGTATTTCTGAAAGCTACTCTACATATAAACAACCATGGACATTCGAGGAATAAAAACACCAGTCTCTGAGTTACAAGGTTTCCTACTTAGAAGTGCAGTTCAGGTACCTGGGACTCCTTAAGCTTCTTGTCGTAGTCAGCCTCCAGTTTGACCAAAGGGCCAAAGATGTTTTGGTACTGGTAGGCGTCCTCATAGCGCAGCAGCACGTGCTGGGGCTCCTCGTCCACTCCGGGTTTCTCCAGGTCTTCCAAGGTGGCAGTGGGGTTGTCCTGAGAGGAAACAAAGTCAAAACAACTGTCAATCCAAAGTTCATCACACATCCTATGACAAACTCTTAGTCCACTGTATAGCGGCAGATACCTTTTAAAACTGTTGCGCAACAGGTGGATACCAATTCCTGTAAGCAGCTGTCACTTACAAACCTTTAGCCTGTTCTTGCCATGTCAATTTACAAACTTCTGGTCACAGCATTGCTCTGAACATGTAACCCTGGAGAAAAACCCTCCCAGCCTCTCAGCTATAATGTACCTTCCAGAGCTCCTCCAACTTGTTGATCTGCTGGGCGGTGATCTGACGGGCCCGAAGCTGCTCCTGCTCCGACGGGATCTTCACCAGCCAGGACAGAAAGCAGCGGTCCTGGATCAGCGGTTGCCACTGCGAGCTGTCCCAGTTGATGTCCTTCAGGCTACTCTGGCTGGCACAGGGCTGCCTGCATGGAGATACAAGGTTCATACAAACAGAAACTTAGCTTATGTGTGGGTTGATTGATGCCATTTATCTTCTTGCCTTAAGTTATTTAATCACATGGACATGCAGCAAGTAGTATTTTGCATGTCCATGTGGTGACAGAAAGGGTTAAATTGGTTGCCACAGAGCAGGAAGCACTAGATAAAGGTCTGTGGACAGCAGGGAGCTCCCTAAACAGTTGCAGACTAAGCAGATGACTCAGTTCTGCCTGACAGTCAAGTCACATTTTTGGGGGAATCTATCATGTTGTTGAATAAATGTGATATTAATCAGTGGAAGCCAAAGATATGTTTGAGGTCATTTAGAAACATTGTCACCATTACATAGTTTGTACACCAAAGAGCACTGACGAGTTGTTTTCGACTCTAAAAATGTCCAGCTCAGAACATATTTTAGTCTTTTTTAATAACCAACTTTAAGGGATGCACATCTGTTGGGCACTCGTTTTTAGTCATATTATAACCACACTGTCCTGATTAAAAAAAAAGAAAAGTACATTTATTTATATTTAGTTTCATTTAATTTGAATTGAGATAATTTACCCTACAGCTGTTTTGGATCAGGGCAAGCTTTATGTTGTTTAGTCAGGTTATGCTCTTGACTTCATAAACATGTTTAAGTTTTGATTGTCTATCACTGATGAGGGAAACATTTTTTTTTTTATTGCCATAAACTTTCATCAACTGGCTATTTTTCACATCTGGCTGACTATCCAGGCATTTCAGGGACTCTGCAGCTGTTTCCTGAGCCTCAGGATGCATGACAACCCAATGACAACTCATGCAACATAAGGGCTGAAACCTGAACAAACCTCACAACAAACTTCCGTTTCAAAGCAAGAATTTGCATATTTAGCTTTAAATTCATGCTCCAGAGTAGCTTATAATGACTGTCGATGCTGTCCTCTAGTGATGGGCATTTCAAGCATAAATATGATTTGATACTAGGAACTATTCTCCCATTCTTTGAAGATCGATTGCTGACGGAAAAGAGCCGAACTGAACGTGCCCCACACGTTTCACCAACGTGTTACTACCCAGCACTAGCAAAAAGAAGGGGAAAATATATTTTTTAGACAAGATGAGAGTCGCATTAACTATTCAACTTTTTATAATTTAATGACTATTCGAAAAGCATGACCCATCCCTACTGTCCTCAAGGACACTCTTGACAGAACATATTGGATTTTATGGGTGCTGGTTACAGTACGGTCTGCCTACGTACAAGGCCGCACTTACCTGCAGAGTAGCACCACCACGGAGTCGGCCTTAGCCGGGATGAAGCCCAGGAGGAAGACGTTGCGACAGCCGCAGTTGTAACACTCCAGCACCGTCTCGCCCAGCGGCCCATCTTTATGCAGCGTCACCTCTTTGCATTTGGCTCTCACCAAGTGGTTCACGATGTGACTGGAAGTCAGAGAAGCCGGTGTCAAACGATTGATGATATAATCAGAAACACTTTGATTTCCATGACATTTGTCCAAGTAGCATTGCTGCAGAAATCTATAGCTTGCATAACAACACAGACAAAATAGGCTACTTCACAGTTTATACAATGGTACATTCCCTATTGCATTGCTTGCTAATGTCAACAACTGACAGGACATAAACTTGGACCCACACTGTTTCCTACAATTGCAACTACAATGAGAAGGTCTGTAGACACTACACCATACAGATCTCTCATTACACACATTCGCCAGCATACTGTCTGAGGGGATCAAGTCTGGCTGATTCAATGTGGGATATAAATACTGTAAAATAACCCACATTTATTGTAGTGTTTGTTATTTTTGTTTTATTATATAAGGTTTAAGTGGGGTGTTTACATTTGAGTTGCTTTGTGTTCTGGTGCTTATATGTGAGGTGATCAGGTGAAGATGAGTAAACTACACACCTGCCAGATGTGTTGCCACGTCCATTACAGAACCACTTCTTGCTGGTATTGCAGTACACCACGCACGCTGGATCGTGGATACCACAGTAGCTGAAAAACAACAATGTATAAAAAAATGTAAAAAAAAACAGCATCTGAATTACAGCAGTATTAAGTCAAAAAGAGATGAGTACATGTCTTGCCTAGCCAAACTGACACCAGGCTGAATTATAGTAATGAAATACAATACTCCGTTTCGCTTCATTGGAGTTTTGAACAGATGCATAAAATGATTGTAGCATTTGATTGAGGTTTTCTGCCCCGTAACTGTCAAAGTCTGTTGACATTTTCTTTTCGATTAATCGGTCTTTATATGGCATAGCCCAAACCGTATTCCGTTTAGTGTTTATTTCATGTCTATCTTCTTCAATTTTGTTGATTTCTCTGTCGTCCAGCTCTTTGTGTCTTTTAACCTCTCTCGCTTTTTCTGCGCTGTTTTCTTGTTTAGCCATGAATCTTAAGTTTCGTGCTCTCCAAATATATTAAAATTAATATCAGAAAAATACTCCATGGTGTTTTCTGATGGAGTAACGGAAACCTAACGCCTATTTTTTTGCCACAGCAGACGCTATTAAATTTACTGGATTTCTGTCTGTGCATTAATATAATTGGTCCTCCAGAGTCTATGATCAGAGCGACCTTAGCAACGGTGATTGAGCGATCAGAATTGAGTATTAAACAGAGCCGTGTAATAAATTATATTAAGGGTCGGAGGGGTTAGCATATTGTATCTAACATGTAATACATGTTTTTAAACAATTCAAAAGTGTGTTGTTATGTTTTCACATGCAATTTTGCGGGATCATGTTCTCTCCATACATGCAGGACTCTAACACTTCAAAAATAAAAATAAATTATATACTGAAATCGGGGAGATGGAGACAGACAGACAGACAGACGAACGTGTCAGCCTGCAGCGCTGTGCCATGAAGCTTCGAATGCCATTGAATATTTCTCACTGAAACTAAAAAAAAAAAAAAGGTATTCGAGACAGCCCAAGCGTATTATTTAATATACTTTTTGCATGATTACAGGAACACAAATTATGTAAGTTGTGGATCCTTTTCTGTTAAGTTAAATAGGATGGGCACCAGTATTGTACTTCTAATAATGATCTGAAAAACTGTCACTGAAGCTGGCTGATGTGTTGTTACACTTTGAAAGTATACTGTGCTTATCAGAAAAGTTGTAACTGTATATTAGTATATATATACACTAATATATGAAAAAATACAGATTTCTTAAGGCACTTTGTATGAGATGCACAAGGACATGAGAGAGGCAGAGCTCTTACACATCATAAGAACAATTATATTGTACATAAATTAAGGTAATAAACGTAATACACATTATAAAACATGTACAACTAACATGCAGAAACAACTCATGTGCCTCAACGTCTTATGTAATTATCCATGAAAATCCAAATTATTGACAGATAGATCAAACTATCTATACTTCCTATATTTGATACATTTTGGGTTCTGTATGCCCTGCATGCAGTGTGAAAGATCAGTGACTACAAATAAATAAGCACTATAATTACAGCACTGTGTAACTACAATCACTTCCTTAGTGATTATAACCTGACACGGTGTGGCTGCTGCTGCCAAGAGTACCTGCATGCGTGCAAAGGCAGGTCTTTGGTGTAGTACGTGTCTTCTTCATCCTCCTCAAAGTTGAGCTCGGCCAACAGCTGGCTGGCTTTAGCAGACTCATCCACCCCACCGTTGAGAAGAAGACCTTCATCAGGACCATTTACCTGTTGAAGCACACAACACACAAGCTTTTACCAAACAAACTGAATGCTAACTCTGGCAGGCGCTACAGGTCAATGAAAGCCCGCACCTCCAGACTCGCGAACTGTTTCTTTCCCTGGGCCATACAGACACTGAACAAACAATACATCTGTGCAATATTAATACACTGAATGTGAAATACATTTGTCTGTGCAATATATTCTTGATACAATATACACCTCAAGTGCAACTACCTTTGTTTACACTTTATTTATTACATCCACCCTACCTATTTTACAAGTGCAATTACCTCTGTTTACATTACATCTATTTTTTATATTTTATACTTCTAGTGTAACACTTCTGTTTATACTTATTTATTACATCAACTGTACCTGTTTTATTTGCTTTATAACTGTGTGTGTTTTACCTGTTATATATGTTTTATCTGCCTCGTTTAGTCTTGTCAAGTATTTGTTTTTAAAGCACTGACCAGAAGAAGTGGCAACTATGAATCTCGTATTTTATACAATGACAATAAAGCTTTCTATTCTATTCTAACGATTAGCTTATCAAGCTAGCGGCTGGGACACGCTGTAAAGCCCAGTTAATTAAGATAAGATAAGATAAGATGAACCTTTATTAATCCCCGGAGGGAAATTCAGGTGTCAAAGCAGCAACATCAGCAAACAGAATGAAACACAGGAGAG
>CAKAOH010022333.1:0-14458 GCA_916701665.1 Sebastiscus tertius
TGTGTGTGTGTGTGTGTGTGTGTGTGTGTGTGTGTGTGTGTGTGTGTGTGTGTGTGTGTGTGTGTGTGTGTGTGTGTGTGTGTGTGCGTGCGCGTGCGCGCATAGGTATGTGTCAGTGCAGAGGCCTGGCATTCCTGCAAAGTGGTGGCAGAGCAAAGGACCCCATGTCCCCCCCCACCAACGCCACTACGTGCGCACAGCAGCAGGTCTAATCAAAGCACTCCATAATGCTGTTAGCTGGGTCATGTGCTGGAAGCCTGGATTAAGAGCAGGAGGGCACAGGTCACTAGATCCAGCTTAGGAGGGCCGTTCACCCTCACTCTATTTCTCTTTCTCTTTCACTCTTCCCTTCTTTTAACCTCAAAATACTGCCATGCAAGGTCACAAATGTCCCTCATACTATAGTTATTATTTAAAGTTGATTATTAGAGTGGTGCAGGGGTGACATAGTTTTGTAGGCTAACCCGGAAGTTAGCATCGCCCGGGTTCTCTCGACAAAAAGCCAACGGGATTTTTCCATTGGGTTTTGGATTATTGCAGAAAATAAGCTCTGTGGCGAACACACGTTTATGATACTTACACGTTTTGTTCAGCAAGATAATCTCCACAAATGAACACAACTTTTATGATTGTTGACGTGTGAATGCAATCGACAGAAGTAAAAAGCTAACGTTAGGCTATAAACCGACTAGACCACGGTCGCATGAGCGCGAGTATACACAACAAGGCTGTAAAGGTTGATGGTTGATGAGTCAGCGTGATGACGTTTAGTAGTCTCATTTAGCCTCTTGTTAGCAACCGCCTTTTTTAAGACATGTAAAGGCTTCAAAATTCACAAGTGGGATATTTATTGACGTATTTTATATCATAAAACAAAACATTAAAATCTCTTAATCTTGTGTTAACCACATATCTTATTTCAGGCATCTAACTAATTAAAAAAAAAACATTGACTTCCAGACGAGGGAACCAGAAGTGCTAAAATGCTAACTCATTTCTGGGTTTTAGGACTCATTCCTGCAGCACTCATAGAGCATTTCAGACACCTGACAAAAAGCACAATAGGTCCTCTTTAAGGGAGTTAGAGATGTGTGATGGAGCATTTTTGTGACTTCCGAGAAGAAGAAGAAGTGGAAGTAAATGTGTTTGAAGATATAGTAGAGTGGGAACATTTGCATCCATACATGCAAGTTTAAAAAAGGAGATACAGACATCCAAGGGTGCATTGTTCAACTGACACAAGACGCTGCCCGAGCGGCTGTTCAGCTGTTGATCCCCGCTCTGCTATTTACGTCCCCACCCCGAAGCTCTGACCACATGGCAGCCGCCGCGTGTCGCGAGCGACGCCTCACTTTTTGACCCTGGATTTCACACGCTTGCATTCGTGTGAGTGTGAGAGTCATCCCCCTTCCCGTAGCTGCTTGAAAGCACTTATTAATTCCTTGTACAAAATCCTTGGAATTTCTGCGTGTGACTGTAAAGCATATTCTGCAGTGTATGTATGTGTGCCAAAGTATCTCAGCGAGCGTGCATGGGCCATCTTTTTTTTTTGCCTGTGTGAACGAGAAAGAAAGAGTTTTTGCACTAAGCCTGCTAGGTGATGCATGGGGATTACGACTCACAGCCACCCTCCAGGCTTATCCCCTCTGCTTGCTGGAGGTTCACGTTTATTTAAATAGCCTTCTAATGACTTGCAGAGGTTTTAGGCGAGGATATGTGCCAAAACAGTGACTATAAAATAATCAGCTTCCTGGAGCCAGGAGCTCCCCACTGTTTTTTGGGAATGCAGCTGCGGGCTGTGAGAGTTATTGGTCAGCATCTGATCTCTACTCAGAAGGCTTTACAGGAAAATGTCTGACGAGAATGGCTGACAAGTACAGTACAAAAAAAAAGGTTTGCTGTGGTGAGAGCACAGTGTGGCACTTAAGGCGCATACAGTACCATGTACGTGTGATGCTGTGAATCTCTCTGCCCTCTTTGCTGGTGTTCTCTCACGCCAATGAGACTGCATAAAATGGTTAGATCGACGGTTTCAACAATCTTTCAGGAAAAAAAAATGCCTGGAAAAGCGTGTCAGGCAGTAAAGATCTCGCAAACTGATGATGGATTTGTGCTTCGTCTGCTCTCCGAGCGAAATACATCATATTCTGATAGGAAAGATGTAAGGCAGAGGGGGATGTAAATCAGTCTTTGTCAACAGAGGGAATATATATCACAGCATTCAGGTGTAGATCACATACACATATATTTGTGTTGAAATAAACCTGCCCACAGGTATACAGTAGCGAAAAGCCACACAAACACACGTGCCCACACACACACTGCTGAGAATTAGGCACATGTTGTAGGTTTTAATGAGCCGAGTGGGTCTCCGTCTCTGCAGGGCGGCAGAAAGTCATCAGCAGAGTTCAGCTCCTCGCTGTCTGCTCCAGAGACCGGCGTTAGTCACGCGGCATCACACCTAACTTACTTCCTCACACATCCTCAAGATTCCTGACTCCCGCTCGCTCGCTCGTTCTCACACCTCCTCGCATCTCGAGACACTCCGCTTCCCTCCTCGCTCCAGACCTGACTCACGCTCGCACGGTTACTCTCGTTCGTTCGCTCTCTCTCACCCTCTGTTGTCTGTTACAGCTCCTTGACTTCATTCTCCCCTCCCTTCTACTTCGCTTTACTTCTTTTCTGTTCATTCGTTTTCCTTCTGCTCGTTATCCGAGCACAGCTTCGGCACAAAGGAGGGTTAAAATGTCACACCTGGCTGTTACAGTTCATACTCTACATTCATGCTGACATGTCAAGGTAACCCATCAATGTTAAAATGGGAATAATGGAGATCGTGGCGCCTACTGTAAAGGTGTCAAAGTGCAGCAGATTGGTAAGTAATAAGAGTAGAATAAGACATTGGTTTGGAGCTGAGAATCAGATAAGTGGTCCATGTGTGAAGCACAGGCCAAATGCCTGAAACATATTTTTTCTCATTCTCCCCGTATTCACCACGGGGTCGCTCTGACCCAGCGTGAGCAAGTTAGTCACACGGAAATATTTTTCAGCTGAAGCGCTCCTGCAGTTAGAGAGCAAAGCTCGTAAAACAAAGGCAGACGCTATGTTATCAGCACTGTTTCTGGCGAGTTTCATCACTCGCCGGTCAAAGGTCAAGTTACAAACCACGCTGCTGCACTCCTCTTCATTCTCGACATTAAGCTCCTCTTCCCGGGAATACAGCTTAGTTTAATAAACAGCCACCTAGTCGCACATATCTCAGAGGGGCACCGGGAAAAGGATATTTGTTTTTCATTACCGTGTAGGAGTCGTCAAGTCACGGCTGGCAGGGAAATAATATCATTAATGGAAGCCAAATTGAATTAAAGCGTGGATTTGACCGTGGGTTTCCTCAATGTCATGGACTGACATACAGATTCCTCTATCTGCCTCCTACACAGACACACACACACATGGACACAAACACACTAACACAAATAAATCCCTTTGCTGGGAATGAGGTCTCTCAATCTCCACAAACAATCAGATAATCCTTCAGGAATCCTTCACTTCTCTTGGTCTCTCGATCACAAATGGAGAGGGAGAGAGGCAGGCATACACCCACTCACAATCACACACACACACACACACACACACACACACACACACACACACACACACACACAGTCCTCACTCTGTCATGACAGTCAAGTCATTTTATGTGTCCGGTCGTCTCCACCACCATCACCATGTTTAGCCATTTAAGAGAGAGTGACGACCTACAGCCTTTTACAACCTTCAACTGACAATCACATTAGACGAGTGCAGCCTCCTCTGTGATTATGTGATTTAAGGCTGGGATTGCACCGACCTTCACTACTCCACATGGCTAATTAAGTGATGCAAAGTGATTCCCAAACAGATGTTTCATCCCTTTACAACACTCTGATGGCCCGGTTGTCAATGTTGACAGTCCCATCATGCAGGTCATTACAGGGCTGCTGATGGTGCGATGTGATACTCAGCATGACATTTCAGTTGGATCATTAAAGCTGGAGGTCCCATTTAGGATGCCAATGAAATTATATTATGTTTAGTTGGGCGTGCTTTGTGGTTGTCCCTATGGTAGCAGAAAACAATGATGTAAGAATAGAATGGGAGACTTCTAAGTTAATATATGTCTTTTAGTTGTTTTTTCCTTTTTCATATTAATAATAAAAATAACTTGATTGACAAGTTTAGCAGATTGATAAGAACTTACAAGAATTTCCTGATATAGTGAGTCTAAAGTGGTAATTTCTTATTTTCTTATATGGACTGGAACCAAACTACACAGTTTGCTGTTTTCCAGGTTAAGGCCTGGATTCTGCACCGATTGGGCCATTTAATCTCCTTAAATAATGGTTTACTGAAAGGTGAAATTAGTAATCATGTACTGACTCTTTATACAAATAATATGACCTCAGTTCCAGACCTAAACAAGCTGCCAACTTTTCAAATGTGTCTACTTATCAGAGACTTGGTGCTGCCCTGGTCAGCAGCTCATTTCAGGTTGGTGACATTATCAGACAGATTTGGCAACAATTTAGCACTGAGTCAGTGAACATCATGTTATACTTAAGCATGAAAATTCATGATTTCTGACAAACGTTTTTATTATTCATCAGCCGAACTCCTAAAAGTGCTATGAATGAACTCATAACAGCTGCTGAGCTCCATCTCCATCTCCATCATTGTACCTGAGCAAGTTCCCTCTGCTGATGAAGACTGTGTGATGCGCTTCAAAGCTCTGCAAAAAGCCAGTAAGTGGATTGTTTTGTCAGACTAAACATGCTTATGATCTCATTCCTTTCAGGTGAGGTTATCATGCAGCATCAGCAGACACAGGTTTATTCATTTAGCCCTACTATGCTGGCTGGCGTGCTACGTTTATGATGCTACTCTGACTTTATGTTATCTTGGAAGAAAGTCCAACAAAGAGTCTTTTATGTTTAGGTCTGGGGTGTTTTGTCTGTATTATGTTCACTGCTGTACTGTATGTGTGACTAAAATGTAATGATTTTAATAGAGATATAAGTGTTTCTGTTTCATCATCCTCCTCATGTGTCAGGAGCTGATGAGCATAATGAACTCAGGTTTGTCCAACTGTCCTGATTACTGACTCAAAGGAGAGGAGTGGAAGGTGACCTTAATGACCTTAAATGACCTTAAATGACCCTAAATGATCAGGGTGAGTGACATGATGTCACCTGCCATTCGGACTGACAAACTGAAAACAAATGCTTCTGTTTATCCTTTAAAGTAATGTCTAACTGACTTCAGAGGTTTTTGATTTTAACCCAAACAAGAACTGTTTTTATGCAATTCCAGAGAACCGTGACAGAAACTGAGCAGCAGCAGCTGCAGTGAAGCAGAAAAGGTTTCCTCCCATCATAGTGGGAAGCTGATAGCTTTGATCAAATTACAAAGCACATGTTTTCAGTATTCGGACATAATGTCGTGACTGAATTTGAGAATTTAACTGACAACTGATAACATGAAGATTTGAAGGTCAGTGATATGAGTTAGAATTATTTTGACATCAATAAATGTCACAGAGGACTGTGTTTTCATTCTAACCAAGTCTATAATCCAGACTGGAGAAGAGAAGAGCTGATTAATATTCAGCCTGAGAAAAGCATTTAATCTGAGTTTTTATGTACAGTTTATACTATCCTAAAATGCTATGACATAAGTCAAAGACAGTGAAGGGCAATGGACTTTGTCATAAAGATGCAAATACAACATTACGTATCATAAACTATGATAAATAATATATCAAGGACATTTTAAATGATTTTAAAATGGGTTAATGCAGCATTTCTTAGTATGAAGACTGCCAATTTCACCATAATATATTATTCGCCAGATAATTTAAATGAAATAGCATTCATGTTTTTACTTTTTGGTTGAAAAATTGACTTAACTGTGTCCCCCTTATGTCATAAACCAAATTTACACTCTTTTTTATGTATGGTACAGTATATTTAACATGCAGTGTATATATATTTTTACTCTACATTTCCCAGAAACCTTGAACTAAGTCTTCGTAACAGTAAATATTTGATATTCTCTATAAAACCAAACAGGCAAATGTGATGTTGGCAGATAAGATCTGTTCTAATGGGATTGTTCGTATCTCAAGGAGACATTCAGTCGCCCATTTTTCTGAGAACCAAATCTTACAACTAGAGCCTCTCGATAAATGGATGAAACAGACACAAAGCTAATGGGCTCGAGAATACATCAGTGTGTGTGTGTGTGTGTGTTCAATCAATCTGCAACCTGCAGACTGAACGATGTCCCCCACACACAGTGTCCACCTGAGAGAGAAGAGTCAGAGAGACACTCTGTTTACCGTGTGAGCCGACCATCATGTGTCTGTGTGTCATTGACTGACTGAGGGAATAATGGTTTCAAATTGCTGACATAAAATGCTATAAAGCCAGCAAAAGTGCACTAACACAGACTGCATTACAGTATAATGTCAACAAAAAGCAAGGATTACATGTGATGGTATAATACGGTCAATAAAAACTCATCAATTATCCTAAAGCAGTGTATATTGTGTTTGGTTTTAACACAGTTAACTTTACTTTTAAGGCATTTTTCTTCTTTCTATCTTTTGTAATGTATTTACAGTATGGATTTTATGGTATCGTATTGTGCTGTACTGTGTTGTACTGTATTGCTTGCTGAAGTATTGTATTTATAATATTAGGCCATTCATTTGTAATAACCTGCCCAGGGACTACAGATGAAAATGAGTTCTCTAGCTAACACTGGCACATTTACATTGAGGTAGTAATTGCACTATGTTACATTTAATTTACACTTCTATCAGAAGAAATGCTATTATGTTTATAATATTTGTCTTTGTGGCAAATAGAGATGCCATCTTCATGCCAAGGGCAGCAAGGTGGGCTTTTGTCTTCATATAAATAATGTTAATGTTAATTCTACAACAGTATTTAAGACAAGAGGGAGGTTTATGATTTCTAAAAAGAAAAATCTGATCAGGAAAGATATGTAATGGGCATTAGTCATTGTTTTCTAAGTTAGCACTGAAAGATGAGGACATAATGTTTAAGAAAGTGAATACAGGTCAGAGACAATGGTTTACAAAGGTGTAGGCATACATATACAGTATATTATTATATTATGTTATATGTATATTAATGAATTGCGATTAATTTCACATTTTTTTATTTGTTCAAAATGTACCTTAAAGAGAGATTTGTCAAGAATGTAATACTTTTATCAACATGGGAGTGGGCGAATTTGCTTGCTTTATGCAAATGCATGTCTATATTTATTATTGGAAATCAATTAACAACACAAAACAATGACAAATATTGTCCAGAAACCCTCACAGGTACTGCATTTAGCATAAAAAATATGCTCAAATCATGACATGGCAAACTCAAACCCAACAGGCAACAACAGCTGTCAGTGTGTCAGTGTGCTGACTTGACCCAAACTACATGTGATTATCATAAAGAGGGCATGTCTGTAAAGGGTAGACTCGTGGGTACCCAGAAAAACCCATTTACATTTCCCCTTTGAAAATGGCCATGCCAGTTTTTCCCCCACCAAAATTTAGTACAACTTTATAGAGAGTCAGCCTCCTTCCTGACAAGCTAACATGACATGATTGGTATAATGGAGTCCTTAGGTTTTCTAGTTTCATATGATGCCACTATATTCTAACCGTGAACCCGAGCCCAGTACGGCCTCCAAAAGACAGTAAAGTCGGTTGGGTCTTTTAATAAAAAAAAAATTAAAAAAAAGAATTTGCTAACATCTGGCGGGCCAAATCAAACCTGATGGCGGGCCAACTTTGGCTCGCGGGCCCCACTTTGGGCAGCCCTGCCATAAAACCAGAGGGAGGCAGCAATGCATCACAAAGGATGCCAGCTGCAGTAAAACCCCGAAGAAGAAGAAGAAGAAGAAGAAGAAGAAGAAGAAGAAGAAGAAGTAGAAGTTACTCCTCCACACCTGCAGGTGGCGCTGTGACATCAGAGCGACGAGCATCCGGATGTGTAGCTGAGGATGACGTCACGGCAGTATGGTGGCAGGCTGCTGCAGAGACCTTCAGCGTTTCACATGTTTGTTAACTTTATAGAAATGCCAGTCTTTAGTCGTTTACTCAGATAATCTACTCGGAACAATCACACAGTAGTCGTCGGTGCCAAGGTGAGTCCTGATTACGTGTTCTGCGTCACGTGACGTAGCGACGTCCTTAAATGCTCACCTGCTGCTGTATTTAGTGACATCATGTATCTGTGAAGTGTTGCTGCTGTGAACACGTTGGACATCAGTCAGTGGCATCTACCTTCACCACCAACTCTCTGCATTCATGTTATACAGCTGTAGCTTATTCTAGGGACTAAATAGATAAATCACTGAGTGTTGACGACCTTGACTTCACCTGTTCACTACCTGCATGCAGAGACTATCATGTAATTTCCTATATAGGCTGACTAACATACACTTATTAGATCATGTGTGTTTTGTCAGTGGTGGAAGAAATACTCAGATCTTTTACTTTTTTTTTTTTAATTATTTTTATTCCTTTATTTTTTCCAAACATAGCATAACAAACATAACAAAACATAACACTGGTGCTATAATACAAAACATATATATATATTACATTTAACATTTAATAAGTACATACATAGTTACACACAGAGACAGGTCCAGCCTTCTTCCTCCCACCCCTAGAGGTAAAGTTATAGAAAAAAGTAACATACAAATATTTTTTTAAATAATTTAATTAGTTCGTTTGAATTAAAAGTAATAAGTACTACAGTAGTATAGTTCATGGTGGTAAGATAGAAACCTTAAATAAATAAATAAATTAAATAAAAGTAGAGAAAAAAAGAAAACGGCACATAGAAAATAATAATTAAGTAAATACCCTAGGAAGGTTCTATATAAGTGATATATAAGTGATCCATGGATCCCATATCCTATAGGAAAAGCTGTGGGCTACCTCTTATAGCATAGGTTATTTTTTCCAAGGGAGACAGATCTTTTACTTATTAAGTAAAAGTAGCGATACCACAGGGTAGAAATACTCAAACTACCACTACTATATTAATACTAAAATTGTATTTAAGTTGACTAAAAGTACAAAAGTATCACAAAAAGTGAAAGTACTCCTTATGCAGAATGGTCCATTTCAGAAAAATAAATATTATTTAATTAGAATTATCAATGCATTATTATGTACATAACTTTAATGTTGCAGCTAATAAAGGTTGGACTTATTTCTTACTATATATATATTGCTAGGTAGCATTTTTGAGAAGCAGGAAACAGAGAACATTTGGCATTTTCACTGGAAAAAGGACGATTAATCAGTCATCAAAAATTGCTTATTTATTGTCTGTGAATTGAGTGATAGTTTCAGCTCTAACTGATTGGTCTCATCTAACAGATCTGGATCTGCCATGGAGCCCATAATAATGAATCAGATTTGGCCGAGAGTCTTCCAGCGGCTCCACAGAACCTCAGTACTTCTCTGGAGGAACCATTCAGGATGTGCTGAGCACGCCGCTGTTCCTGCCTCCACCAGCTCCAGACATGTCAGGCCCACACTCCTGGTGTCCCGCCTCTACCAGCCCTCAAACCTGCGTGATGTGGGGCAGGACAGCCGGCTGCAAGGAGAGATGACCTGTAAGAGTCAAAGGCTCATGCAGCAGGCCGGCCTCATCCATCCGTCCAACCCCGGGTGTTACTACTACCTTCCCGCCACCGTCCGCTCCATGGAGAAGCTGGTGAGACTAGTTTTTCATTCTACTTGTCAAGTAAGCATGGTGAATCTGTTGTGTCATGTCCACAAACTAATGCTTTGTGAAAAGATTTTCTGACATGAATGTGTGACCCAGCTATATAAATGCAAATAGAAAAATAGACTGATTCAAAGACTGATGAATCATCAAGTGTATGTTGTTGTTGATGTTTAAATTTTAGAGTTTTTGCATGGAAATTGGTTCATTTATTTAACTGTTTATGTCCCGATTTTGCTGTCTTCCTCTCTTCATTAATATTTAATGATTTTTTAGATTGCTGTTAATTTCTTTATTTTGAAAAATAGCAACAAGCACAAAAGACAAAAAAAAAATCATATGCACATATGGTAATTTGGTTTCTGGTTTATAGGTCACACAATATACAGTATAACAATATATACAATACAGTATATAAATAATATTTTCTTTTTTAGATTGATTTATTCAAATGTTTTAAGAGGCCTGAAGAGATGGAATTGTTTAGCCATTCATAACAAAAAAGGAAAAGATTACAGCGAAGTCTATTTGGGGGCAAGGTTGGAGTATAAATGTTTTAATTAGTTAAAAATAACTGCCGTCTTAAATCCACAGGTGAGAGTAATTGACCAGGACATGCAGGGTATCGGTGGGCAGAAGCTGGACATGCCCAGTTTGTGCTCAGCTGATCTTTGGAAAACCAGTGAGCGCTGGGACTTGATGGGAAAGGAGCTGTTCCGTCTGAAAGACCGCCACGGAGCCGACTACTGCCTGGGCCCCACACATGAGGAGGCAGTGACGACTCTGGTCGCTCACCAGACGACTCTCTCCTACAGACAGCTTCCTCTGCTTCTTTATCAGGTAGGCTTTAATCTTGTCACCACCAGTGTTTTTGTTAAAATAAGCCGCACTCATAATTATAATTTTTTTAAAACAGATCACCCGCAAATTCAGAGATGAACCAAAGCCGAAGTTAGGTCTTCTTCGCGGGAGGGAGTTCTACATGAAGGACATGTACTCATTTGATGTGAGTGAAGAAGCAGCTTACGAGACCTATGAATCTGTGTGCCAGGCATACGCCAGGCTCTTCGCCCGGCTGGGTCTGCGTTGCGTTCAGGTGCAGGCGGACACGGGCAACATCGGCGGTAAACTCTCCCACGAGTTCCAGCTGCCAGCAGACATCGGTGAGGACCGGCTTCTGGTCTGTGGGAGCTGCTCCTTCTCTGCTAATGTAGAGACCATGTCATCAGACACAACTGACTGCCCACAGTGCAAAACTGGCACACTGGTAGAGTCAAAGGGTATAGAGGTCGGCCACACCTTTTATCTGGGTAAAAAGTACTCTCATATATTCAATGCCACCTTTAGCAATGCCCAGAACAAGCCTAGTATTGCAGAGATGGGCTGCTACGGTCTTGGGGTAACTCGTATTCTCGCTGCAGCCATAGAGGTGTTGTCATTAGAAGAGGGGATCCGCTGGCCAGGCCTTATCGCCCCTTACCAGGCGTGCGTTTTACCCCCGAAGAAGGGCAGCAAGATGGATGAGGCGGCAGTCTTAGCTGAGGAGCTGGTTCACACTTTGGGAGAGACATTGCCTCGTTTGAGAGGTGAAGTTGTGCTCGATGACCGGACACAGATGACCATTGGAAAGAGGCTGAAGGATGCCAGCAGACTGGGCTACCCGTATGTGATCGTAGTAGGACAGGGAGCTCTGGAGGAAACACCCAGGTTTGAAGTGATCTGTCAGCAGACTGGTGAGACGATGTTTCTCAGTAAAGATGGACTGTTCGATCTTCTGGGAAGAGTGGAAACTGTATGAATAACAACTCTGAATATGGAAATAAATGTTTTATTTTATGTTTGTGTGTATGATGCCTTCGGTGAGGTGGTGGGGGAAGAAGAGAAAAGCCTTGTATGTTTTTTTTAAGTTTTGTCTAAGAGGACTAAGAGTTTATTTTAAAGTTATAAAACCTATAATGTACATGCTGATCGACATCAAATTACTGTCACAACAAAAGCTTGATAATGGATCTTTAAGATGTTATTTTGGATTTGGTTACTACCATGATGTAATACACAAGAATGGTTCAATTTCATTAATTGCAGCCTTTCATGTTCCCATGTAAATAAAAACACGAGAGGTGAACAGAAATAATGACCATTTGCTGTCGTGTTTTAATGATGCATCTGTAACATACAACTCAATGCTGGCATTTGGTAAATACTGTAAATACAACCAAGTCAGGGGAAAGTAAAAAATAAAATGCCCATTTCCAGTGGTGAAAGAAGTACTCAGTTCTTTACTTTAGCAACAGTAGCATTTACCACAAGTGAAAATACAGAAGTAGTAGGTCAAAAAAAAGTGTTTTTATATTTAATTGATTTATTCTGATGAAAGCAACATTTTATTGTAGCTGGTAAAAGTCAGTTTTAACTACTTTATATACAATTGAGTCCTGATTTGTGCATAAAATATGAATCTAGCTGTCAAATCAAAATAAAAAGTACAATGTGTATTTTTTTAAATATAGTGAAGAGGTGAAGTAGCATATCATTAAATTATACAAAAAATACAATTGCCTTGAAATATATTTACTGACTTTCTACCACTTCCTCATCATACCCAAATATGAAACATTACATGTAAAGTCCTGCATTCAAAATGTTAAAGGTGAAAAAGTACAATCATCAAAGTTAAAATAGCTCCTAATTCAGATTTGACTCAGACATTTTTTTTAATTAAAAATGTTACTACATAAAAGCAGAAATTCATTGTTACTGGTCAAAGTTAATTTTAACTAACGTTACTTTATATTCTATTGGGTGGTATAATCTGAGGAGGAGGATGGCTAAACTGTCAGGCAGGACACCATCTCAGCGCTGGAGAGCTCCTTCAGCGACAGGCTGCTCTACCCATAGTGTGTGAAGGAGCGCTATAGCAGGTCCTTCCTTCCAGCAGCTGTCAGACTTCACAGCCAGCACTGCTCCCAGTAGACCACTTACACTTACACACCAAAAACTGACAATAACTGCACTATACTGTATAATGATTGTGCAATATCATTATCATTATTACTACTCAGGTGTAACTCATACTGTGCAGTATTTTCAGGTGTAATTTCATTCATTCATTCTCACTGTGCAATATCATTTTCCACCTGTGCAATTTTGTTAATAGTCTGTTTATTGTCAATACTGTATATTCTGCTCCTATTTTTATACTTCCTTCTATTTAAATGGTTCATATTTTGTTTCACTTTGTGTAGCTCTTTTTTTTTACTGTGTTAGCTGATGCATCTTGTTTTTTGCACTATCCCCTTTGCTGCTGTAAACGGCAAATTTCCCCACTGCGGGACTAATAAAGAAATATCTTATCTCTTATCTTATTTTATAATCTATAAGAATTCCTCATAGACTATTTCATAAAATAATCCGGTGTTTTGTAAGAAAAATGTTACCTGCAAAGTAAGCTGTTATGTCAATTATGTAAAAAAAAAAAAAAAAAAAAAAGTCCCTATAATTTCCCTTGCAAAGACTAATTACCTTTATATTGCACTTATGTATATCATAATTTTCCATCTCTGGTGGTTTGATAATAAAATCTTATATTCATAATTTGTTTGTCAGGCGGAGGCGGATGTCGGTATGTATTTTGTTTCTTTACTTTATATTCTATTGGGTGGTATAATCTATAAGAATTCATCATAGACTATTTCATAAAATAATCTGGTAAGAAAAATGTTACCTGCAAAGTAACTAGTAAGCTGTTATGTTAATTATGTAAAAAATTATATGTCCCTATAATTTCACTTTGCAAAGACCAATTACCTTTATATTGCACTTGAGTAAATGTATATCTTAATTTCCCATTTCTGGCTGTTTGATAATATTATATAATTATATTCATCATTTGTTGGTCAGGCAGAGGCGGAACTAATGTGTCGGTAGGTATTTTGTTTCCGCACGGACCATTATTCACGTAGTACCGCCCATGCACATGTGTAATCAAGCAGCTGGTAACTTCTAGAAGAGGTGACGTTATTGTTATATGTCGCAGTTTGTTTAAATCTTATAAACAACATATATATCTGATCCAGCATGTCGGCCTCGGGGGCTCAGCAACAGCAACAGGACAGCGATGACGACATGGACGAGTTTTACGACAAATTCAAGACCATGAAATATGAAAACGGCTTCAGTGAAGACAACTGGGAGAAGGTAACAATAACACGCAGAAGCTCTCTGTTATCAACACTAGAAAAGACAGTTATCTCTACTTAAATGAGCTGTTAACTTGTAACCTAACTGGTAACTTGATAGAGTTACATTATCTGTCCATCTGCAGTGATCTCTCAGTGATCTCTGTGTTGTCTCTCTCAGTGATCTCTCTGATCTCTCTGTGTGATATATCTCTGTTGTTTTTCTCCCATTCAGGAGTTTGATACAATCCCTATGTTCATGAAAAAAGCCCCTGAAGAGATTGACCCAAAGAAACACCCAGAACTAGCCTGTCTGCAGGCCATTATCCATGATGAAGATAGACCCCCAGAAGGTAAGTGGAGAGCACAACTAAGCTTTTAAAAACACACCTGCTGGAGTACCAGAGAGGGAAAGAAAAATAAATAAATAAATAAATAAAATCAGGATCACGTTTAGCTGTGCAC
>CAKAOH010022334.1:0-13293 GCA_916701665.1 Sebastiscus tertius
AAAGTCACATGCATTGAAATTTATGGATTTGGTCAAATTTAAAACTGCAATAATTATGTTTAAAGCAAGACATAATTCACTTCCGGGCAATATTCAAAAAATGTTTTGTGACAGGGAAGGGGGTTATAATTTAAGAGGAAAATTTAATTTGAAAAAGCATTGCGTTCGTACAAAAAAGAAGAGTATGTGTATTTCAGTCTGTGGGGTGGATTTGTGGAATGGGTTAGGTGATGGGTTGAAGTTGAGCACAAATATAAATCAATTTAAACAGCTATGCAAGAAAGATATTTTTGGGAGGTATATGGTTGAGGAAGAGTTGTGTTAAAGGTATGTTATATACTTTTTAACTCCGGATGGATTTGTGGGTTGTAAATAAACTTGGGATGATGTTCATATATTCAACTTGGGATGTAAATAAATCTGGGATAGTTTTTATATTATGTTATCATTCTCTGATATATGAGTTAATAGAGGAGAAGTGAGAAAGGGGTAGGGAAATATACGTTTTTCTTCTACCTACTCCTTTTCGGACACTATAACTCTTGTTTTGTTTGTTATTATTTTGTATCTGTTTTTATTTATTTTATGTTCGAAATAAAGTCTTTCATTCATTCATTAGGTCTCTGCCTCTAACCAAGTATAGAAACATCCTGAAAGCACACAGCTTCTCTCAGCTCTCTGCCTCACTTACTAAGAGTTTCAATAAACCAGAGTCCTACCTGAGCTCCAGAGCAGCAGAAACACAATCAGCACTCTGTGATCCATGTCCACTCAATGTGCCTGTCACTGTGTCTTCTTCATCTGCTGTCTCTGCATTGATTAGTCTCTTTATCAGACCAAGAGTCAAGTCCCTCCCTCTGAGACATTTCTGCTTTTTTTTTTTTTTTTTTATAACTATTTAATTTTCAGTGTAATTTGGGATGTATTCTCTCAGGACATGAGATATCTTATTTTGAGGCATGTATTTGGTGAAATATTTATATTCAAATAAAACATAACATTAATACTTAATAGTAATACTTTACACGAAGATGTGCTGAGTGATGTTTATCAGAGTGATGTTTATCTGAATTCATGTGTTGAGCAACGCCATGTTTATCTGTATTCATGTGTTGAGCAACACCATGAGTGGTTAGAGGTCAGGTTTAAAAACGAACGCTGCCAGTGATGTTGTTGTAGCAATATTGTACGGAGTAGATTAATAATCAATCATTAATTAATATCAAAATATGTATATTTAATATCCCCAAATTATAAATTACAAAACCATGAACTGTTATAAAATGTGAAGGAGAGTAATGACACTCAGCTTCAGATATCACACACAATTAGTTTTAACATCAGAATTCTACCAGGTGCCACCCAATTTAGCAAAAACAAGGAATACTTCAAAATCTGATATTAATCAATTGAGTCTCTAATCTCAGGGTTGCTACGGAGTTCCTGGGCATAGGGAACAGTGATTTGAGTTGTTTTATATACACACACACACACACACACACACACACACACACACACACACACAAATCAAGTAACCAAGTTCTTTAAAAAATGAAATGTTTATTTGACTAACTACATGACTAAACTACTGACAGAATAACTGAATAAATGATCAAACAAAAGGAAAAAAGAATAGAATGAATAGAGGATAATTGAAGGAATACAGTGAATACAAAGATGAACATTTATGGATAGAAACAAATTAAATGTGACCAGGTCAATTCAGTGACTAAAATCCTTCTGATTGAATTTGACGTTTGCGTATTAATTCAATTTAGTTTAGGTATTAATGCACCGTTCAGCAGTTGAGAGTTAAAGAAGCACCAGGGTTACATATTCATTCTAAATTTTATTGGTGATCTAACTTAGGTTTAGACATTATTGATGGATTTCGTAATTATTGTTGCATCTAATATCAACTATCAATTTCTTAAACAAACCTTATTTATTAATTGACTCAATTTGTTTAGTGGCCTAATCATCAAACTCTTTCAAATCTGTAAATGTATTTACATCACCTTCCGATGTTTTGTGACGTGCAGATAGGAGGTTGTGCTGGTTACCAGGAGTGGTACCAGGTTCTGTCTGGACCTCAGCCTTTGGATCTGTTGGATCCCCCGGGCCGAACTCGGCGTGACTCGTTTCTCTCCATCAGTGGCTGTCTTTGGCGTCCTCAGGCACCTTTGGGTATGGTCGGCTGACACGTTTCCTCAGTGCGACTCTATGTGCCATTTCTTCAAACCCCCTTCTTGTAGCTTGTAGCCATCCTGGCATCATTGCCTGTTCAAAATGTCCGCTATTTAAAGTCTTTCCTTGTTAAAGTCTCTTTTCAGAGCAGCTGACGGGTCAGCAATCAAGGCCAAAGCTGCAGTGAGAGAGATGATCTGGCATGCAGAATTCAGAGTTCTTTTAGCCGTAGTTGGAACCTGTTGAAGAGGCATGTCGCGAGGCCTTGGGCATCCGGTCCACAGGATGGGGGGGCAGTCCCTAGTGTCCCAGGTCGGGGTCTTTCTCACCCCTTTTTCTCACTGAACTTAAAGTGTAGATTCTGTATTTAAATTTCTTTTCTACTAATTTGTGTCACATAATGAATTCTTCCTTATTTGACATCTGGACTACATCCACTGCAGAATGGTACCAAACACCGATATGATATAAACGACTGAATAAAACCTGAACAATTGAATTAAAATGAATTCCAATTACACAACATGGATGAACCTTGTTATCATAACTTATAGGTATACAAACACTACAACAGACAGGCCAATATATGTGGATATAAACTCAGAAAAAAGTCTGAAACTTGTATTTGGTTGATTATTTCTCTGTTGTTACAATGCTAATTGGAACTGTATTTTACATCGTTGGAAAGTCTGTTTATTTACCTTCACAATGATGTCCAACTTGTAAGGATCATGCATTTGTGGGATGAGCAGCTTGGCTGATTATGTGGGTAGCGGCCACGGTCTTCAATAAGTTTTGTAAAGTAATTCATCTTAGCTTTGTGTAGTTCAGTGACAACTTTGTTTCTTCAACCTGTGTAAATGACATGACCAGTGTCAGTATTTGTACCTAGATCTTTTGAGGGCAAAGTCACATTTTTTCATTAATTGCCAGATATCTTGACCAAACCATGGAACTGAGCTTCTTTTAGGGTTGCTCTTCCATGTGTTAGTGTAACTGTTAATTAAACCATTAATAGCTGTTGTGAAATTATCACAGCATGTGTTTCTGTTACTGTATCCCAATTCATTTGCATTAGTTCTCTTCAAGCTTTGTGCTTTATTAGTTGACCTCCAAAACATCTGAAACTTACACTTCATAATATGACCAGTGACATAAGAGCATTAAGCCTGGGTAACATCAACTTCTTTGATTTTGAGTAAGTGAAGAACGTCTGCCTCAGTAAGCTTCATCTTCAGAGTATGAAGGGTCGTCCTGAACTCAAACTGAAGCGTTTGGAAACTTAAGAGTTAAGACTTATCAGTTCTGCTCTTTAGTCAGATGTGCAGTTTCCTCTTCATCTTTTAATCAGGCTTCGTGCAGTATCTCTCTTAATGGCTGTTTCTAGGATTTTCTGACAGGAAGCTGCAAGTGATAATCATATACTGACATCCTGCACCCTGGTGATGTTTTTAACTTCACTTAAATGTCAGGTACTGCAGTAACATTTACTTACTGGAACTGGACTGTGTTCCAGCAAAAGTGTGACGTGTTTCTACCATTTAGGAAGCCTGAAGGGGAAAATATTCAAATTCTAACTTCACCCCATTTAAAAGTGTGATTTAGTGTTTTTACACTGGTTTTAGACTGCATTTTATAATCAGGACCAGGCTCCAGAGTACATTAGTAGATTTCCAATTTGAAAAAACAGAGGAAAATGTTTGCAACAACAGATATTTAGGACCTTAGCAACATTTATTAATATCACATATCAATTTGCCATCATCTTTTCTGATCAACAGTCGCATGAGTGAAACTCCTCCTTATCTTTTAAATATCAAACATTTCTCACTCCTCACACCTCCTGACTTGAAACCTACAGTATTTTTTTCATTAATGGTGCATGACAACTGTATTTAACTTTAATCCATTCAGTTACAATAGATATGAAATCCATGTTAGCATTTTTACAGTGGAAACAATCAAATCATATAGAAACTTCTCAAACTGCCCCTGAAGCATCATCCTTTTTCTCCACTGTTCATTCATATCTTCAACAAGTTCCAAAGTCTCAAAGAAGTACTCAATAAATGTTTCTAATGTGAAACTATTAACTATTAACACAGTAAAGTCAAATGAAAGACACACTTAATGCAAAATAAAATGGACATTAATTTTGGTGATATGCTTAGAACATGTAGAACTAAGTTCATGATAATCAACTCTGTTTACAAGTTTCATGTTATGTTGGTAACTTTTATCTCATTGACACCGCATGTCTGCTTCATGAGAACAACCCCTCCTCCTTTGCGATTGCTCTCACCAACATTGTGTGACTGTTTGATATCTTATCCCTTCATTTATGTGTAATGAGCACACTTATATATCAACATGTATACGCCTGTCTGTGTAGTGTTTGCATACCTACATGTTTCAATAACAAGGTATATCTGAGTTGTGTAATTGGTTAATTCGTTTAATTCAATTGATTAAGTTTTATTCAGTGGTTTATATCCTGAGTGTTTGATGTGTATTTGTAGCAGATGAAGTCCAGATTTCAAATATGGAAGAATTAATTATGTGAAACAAATTACCTAGTAATAACCCCGCAAAAGAAGTTTAACAACGGCTCGCCTTTACTGTTGGTTAATTATAGTAACTTTAACTATAACTATAATTACAATGCATAAATGGTTATTGAACGCACTTATTGGTACATATTGTTAACAGGGTAAATAAACACACAGATGTATTTATTAATCAATTAATATATTGTCCATGTATTTCAGTGGGGTGAGGCTGGCGTGCAGGGTATTTTACAGCGGGGACGCGGGACGATTCCTCCTCGTTGTTCTCCTGTAAAATACCAAAATACTTATTAAAATGCACATGTATTTATATATTATAATATACACATTTATATACATAAATATATATTATATTTAAGTATTTAAATTAGGTGTGTGTATATTTATTAAGAGTATTTATATTTTGGGTAATGGTTTTATGTAAATAGATTTGTATATTTTTGTATATTTGTGTGTTGTATTTAATATGAGGAATGGTATGTGCCAATTAAATGGGCTATATAAGGCTGGTGAATCTAACATGTGTGTACAGTGCGGTGAAAGAAAAATTAAATGTTTTCATGCTGAAACGTCATCCGGTTGTGGACTTCTCCTCATTGCCTCCTTGACCGCTCGGGTATTCTAACAAGAAGTTTAACTGAAAGAACCAGTATACTTTGTTAGGTGGGAGGAGAAAGCTGTTTTGCCGCCAACTAAACGTCGCACCCCTTTCTCAAATGATAAGGAGACATCAGCTAGTCTTGGTGGTCTTCTGCTCTTGGAGCTGGTCCCTTTTTGCTTTCTCACTCAGAATGAGTTTGATGACTAGACTAATAAACACATTTATAGTCAATTAATAAATAATGTCAGTTTACAAAAATGGATAATCAATGTTAAACACAAGAAGAATTAGGAAATTCATCCGTAAATTCTAAACTTGAATTACACCACGCCTAAATTTATAAAATGAAACTGCTTCTCCATCTTCCAGCAGAGACTCCGGTCCTGGAGACCAAAGCTACGGTCTCCCCCGCGTCCTCCGACCGCGGCCAACACTGTTTAACAGACGAGCTTCACTAGATAGAACTTTGCAGTTTTGGTGCTTTCGTGTAGTTTGTGTTGGAGTCTGAGTCTGAACAGCGTAGCCACACGCGAGCGCGCATGGGACCCGCAATGATTTATACGTGTAAGAAGTTACAAACAGTCCCTTTAAGTAAAAGTAGTGACAATACACTATAGGAATATTCAATTAAATATAAAAGTCCTGGAATCAAAATTTAAGTTAAGTAAAAGTACAGCATAGTATTATCAGCACAATGTACTTCAAATAGTGAAAGTTACATTATTTGTTTGTCAGAATGGGCCCTGTAAGAGTAATTATTTAACCATTATTGAAGTATTAAAATGTTAACAGTATTTTAATGTTATAGCTGGTCGAGGTGGAGATCATTTGAAATGATTTGATTTGAAATTATCACCAATTTCTTCCTTATATTCTCTGGTACTCTTAAGCTACAGTCAGAGGTCTCAGGGTGTGTCCCATCTGAAGTGCCTGTCAGCATAAAAGTATGAATGCAAATTAGAAATGAACTGACGGCTACAAAATAGCATTGATGATGGTATAAAATACATGCACAAATGCACAAACTCTTTCTGCATCAAAACATTCACAGACAACCATAAATGATGTGTGGATCTTAGATGAACTCACTAACTAACTAGGCTACATAAGATGTTCTGGATAGCTTGCCCACTGATAATAATTTGTCCCATGTTAATGTAAACGTAAATGTTAGCTTCACTCCCTCTGAAAAGTTACAGGCTTGATACTTTGTCATAAACATTCAAACCACCAGTATTATTTGTGCTTGTGCTAGTAAGCCAGAACTATTCCATAGGCATCTTTCAATTGTAAAAGATATAGGCCAACTCAAATTTAAAATCAAACTGTGCTCAACTCCTCCTGAGCGCAGAGGAGGGCTCTGCTGTATGCTGACGACACTCACGGTCAGCTCTGGAGCCACCGCAGCTGTTGAAATCATCATCATCAGTTGTAGAAATACCAAATAACATCAAATAGCTTTAATGAATAGCAGATATCTAGCTGTGTTTTTGACAATTGTCAGTTTCCAGAGATTTCACTTCATTCAGATGCAGAGAGACGGTGAACTTCTTAGGAAATAATTACGGATGTCCGAACCTGCAGCTACCAGACCATCCGCTCAATGATAGCGTGCATTTTAAACACATTTCACAACAAGACCCACACATAATTCCCCCATCTGTCATGATAATATTAACGTTAACCTACTACTTACCGCTCAGCAGCAGGCTAATTGGTGGAATAACTGGTCCGTTCTCTAGATCGGATGGTGTAGGTGATCTTGAGGGAGTTTCAGGAGTTGGTGTAATGGGTTGCGAAAATTAGGCTCACTTGTTGGTTTTGTTGTCGATTATGCTGCTGTATTGCAGCCTCAATTTCTTTAGTTTTTCACGCCATTGTTCCGAGTTCTGTTGTACCCACGCGCATGTGAATACTCTCGAATTATCCCATAAACCTCTGCATTTTTGTGAGTGTTATCTAATTGGGCTTGGATGTTTTCGTTTGCCCAAATTTCAATCAAGCATTTGATATCTTCATTAGACCAGAGAGATCCTTTCGCTGCCATGTGTAGTCATGACAACGCGTTCTAAATAGCGTGTTTCGGTACGGTTGGCTTTCATACCTTATGCGAATCGTACCCGAGTATGCATGATCCGTACTCCAGACCACCTTTTCAAGTGGACACGAGTACGGATCGACGAACCGTGCCTGAGAACGGTACAGAGCGTTCATACTGATCAATCGAACTAGACTTTGGGGACAAGTGTACTCCGATCCGGGCCCGGGTCCCTAATGTGAAAACACCCTCAGTTTGGGGGTTCCGTCTCAGCCGCTTTTCCACCTGAACTGATCACAGACCCCCAGAAGACACAGATTTAAATTGAGCTGAGTTGAATGTGGGCTTGGCGGAGATCGCTGAGATTGTTTCGTATGTAGCAGCGATATGCCCAGCCTGGCTGCAGTGGACGCTGCGCCGATGCGGAATGAATGGCTTGAATAGTGTTCTGGAGATATGCCTGAAATGTGGAGGACATTGTGTAAATGATTCTGGAACCAGAATTGAGTAGCCATTTTTACTGTTCCGGTGAGAAAGAGTGGGTATAGGGTGATGCCTGGGCGGACATTTATTCGGAACAAAAAGAAACCTTGATTAAAAATGGCTAAGTTGCAGATGTCTGTGGAGAAGGGAGGTTTAGCTGTCCCGAATATTAGACTATATCAGCTGGCTGCACAACTTAGCTACAGTTACATAGCTGAGTGCATTAATAAGGACCCAGAGTCAACATGGCTAGATTTGGAATAATTTAACACCTACCTTGTTTAGTTCGGTTGAATAGAACACAGGAGCGTTTACCCTCTTGGTGCGGTCCGTTTGTGCAGGTGTGAACACAGCAATCACACTCGGGTGCGTACCAAAACAAGTTTGGTTCCAAACGAACTGTGGTATAGATCGGTACGCTTCGTTTGTTGTGAGAACATGATCCGTCCTCGATCCGGTTAATAGGGTTAAAAGAAAACACATGAAAATGGAGTTCAACGTTGAAGCAGCTAAACCAACACTAGTAACTAGGAGGGTGAAATAATGTTGTAATACACTCCATCCACATATAACTGTAATTAAATATTACGTTTTAAAGACAAGTTTCCACTTGGGATTTAGTTACTGGTGGTGGTGGAACCATCCACAGAACACTTAAGCAGAACTCTTGGGTGTTGTGGTGAATATGCCATCAAGTGATCCCTGTTAATCTTCGGTATTGTCACTCCTCTGTTGTCCACAAGATCCACACTTTTTCCTACAATAGCGGCTATGGTGTAGGGCCCGAGGTAGTTTGGCTCTAACTTGCCTCCTTTCCTCTGCTGGATCCTTACGTTCAGCCTCCACACTTTCATGCCAACATGAAAAACAGAGGTAGCTTTGCCATTGACTGTGTTGTGTTGTTATTTGACATAGCACTGGAAGAACTTCGTAGAGCTTCAGAATGTCCTCTGTTACCTCCTCAACAGACAAATTGTCCTCAGTGCTGCTGTCCACCTATAAAATGACCGTGCTGTTGTATTAAAACATTAAAATGCAGTGTTTTAGGGTTACATTATACCAAAATTTGAAATGTTCTTTCTTTTTAAAATATGTTTGTAAGTGCAACTCACCCATTAAAAAGAAGGGTGAAAACTTTGTTGTCATTTGGCGCTTTGTCCTCAAGCCAAACATGACAGGCTGGTATATGTCAAAGTTTAGTCAAAAACACTTTTGAATGTTTGAAAATGTTTTGAATGGCAGCAAATAGTGACACCTATTGTCCATGTTGACCCGGTCTGGTTTGACTGTTTATAAAGCATACACTATAAATTATGACCCAATTCTGTGTTACACCTTTTTAACTATATTGTTTTGAAACCATTTCAATTTTTTTAAATAAAGAAATTATGAATTATTTTGGATTATCAAAGACTGGTATATGTAAAAATATTAGCTAGGATATCCCCAGGGTAGAATTTACTGATGCAATTTTATTCACAAATAACAGAGAGAGAAAAAAAAGAGCAAAACAACTTCATTTGCCACTAGCGGTGCAGCTGGAAGCTCAGGTTTATTTTTCCTCACTGTTCCCACCATGGTCAGCTTTTTCTTCAGCAGCTCCTGGCCAAGAGGCATGAGATGTGAAAAAGTTGTCGCATGTGATGGTTTGACCCCGGAGACCTTCTGTCATCTCAAGCACCACACACTTGCCCTGATTTTTTTCTGGCTGTCCATCAGCAGGTTTACCAGTGTATACCTGCGTGTTCCATGCATAGCTGGTCCTGGCATCGCATGCTGCATTTTTTTTATCCCATATTTCCCCGGATTACTCGGCATGTACTGCTTGAAGGCACAGCGACCTCTGAAGGAGACCAGGCGCTCATCCACAGTGACATCAGCCCCGGGTTGTACATCAGCTGCAGGCGACACACCCACTTGTCCCATACATCCCAAATGGCAGCAAGTTTGTCCTGTTCACGGTATGCCGGTCTTGTGTCCCGATCATCAAACTCTTGTTACTCTTGTGATCATGAGGAACATCTTCAGTGGCATAGTAGCACGAAAAATTGCTCTACCAGACTGAGCGTGCCATAAACTAGCTGTAGCTTCCTTACTGGATCTGTACACACCAGTGAGAATCAATAGACCCAGGTGTGCCTGGAGGTCTGTTTTATCCATCTCACTCCACTTGTCGCCGTACACACGTCGCCCTCCAGGTTTGTCATGTGCAGCACTATATTTTCAATTTCCTCTGACAGAAACAGCTCGAAAGTAGACTTTATGCAATCAACACGAGGCACTGTGTACCTTGTTGGCCCCCGGTGGTTCCTCTCTCTCTCTCTGCTCCCAACATGCATCCTTTGTCACTGAGAGGGATGGAAGACCAGAGCAATTTTCCATCCTTTGATTGGAATCTATCTTCCATCTTCAGCAGGTTCCTCTTCCTCATCACTTGAAGAATCCTCACCAGTTGAAGCATGATCTGGATCATGTTCAGTGTTGTCCTCTGATTCTGACACATCTTCTACTTCTGCAGGTTCCTCCTGGTCCATCTCCTCCTCAACAGGGTTCCAAATTAGGCATGTGCATTTCGAAACTCTTCATCTTTCGACGAAAATTTGATTTTTTTGGTGGTTGAAAAACCAGTTGGAAAAGTTCCATCCTTTTTATGGAACAGTATCTGCTCAAACAGAGTGGGATCCATGTTGAAAAAAGATCGTAAAGATATAAATCTTCTATCAAACGTTATAACCGGTGTCATGGGGAGACGTGCACAGAATTGGACCCAATCAATCAATTACGCTGTAGGCCAATCATATAATACATATGACATCATACAGAATGCTGTGCGACGTTGGAAATCTTTGCTTTAATTTAAAGGGCCAGGATCATTTATATCTAGTAGTTATCTAACAATTATAATAATTATATATCAACAGTATATCATATCCGTGTATTTCCGGAATCAAGGCCAATGCACAAAGGTTTGTGGTGATTGTAAAAAAAAAAAATAATTATATCAAGAAATATCTGTGGCTATAAAGAGAAGTAGAATTCAGTTCAAAAGTGAAGCCATAGAAGAATATTGTAATTAAATATAGTAGGATATATAAATAAACTATATAAGAAATAGATATTAATGTAATAAAAAATATATGGAAAAAGTATATGTAAAATATACATAAAAAACTATATTATTATTAGGATGATGAAATACAAAAATGCAGAAAGGAAATGGATTTAATAATAATAATTAAATAACAATAACAGGAACAATTTTAATTTTGCAAGATCCAATTTGAACTCCAACAGACCAGGTGAAAGTTAATCCATTTGCACGCTCATATGCGTGCATTTAAAATCTGGAGAGATGATGTGACGTGGTTAGAGTGACCAAAGGTGTAAGATGGAGAGGATCGTGCTCTGGTGAGGCAAAAGAACAATTCGTATTAGAAGTCTGGACGTCACCGTTCCCAATATAGCCAGAAAATGTAAGGTTTGTATATAGCCTAATGTTAATTGTATATGACAGCATGGTCCATAACAGGGATGTGGACTTCGGTAATAAGGTTTGTAACAGTTAATGTTAGCTTAACAATTAGCCTAGCATCAGATAACGTTAAACCTTTTATACCATTGGTTATCGTTAACCCTCCCGTTGTCTTCCCGTCAACCATGCAACTTTTGTCTTCCTCTGGTTTGACTGTATATAAAGCATACACTATAGATTATCACCCAATTCTGTTTTACACCTTTTTAACCAACTTCATTCCAACTCATAACCACAACTTTTACACTTATTTTTTTAGACTTTATGGTCAATAAACCTCATTTATATGAAACTATACCTGATTTTTGAGTAAAATAAAGAAATTGTGAATTATTTTGGATTATCAAAGACTGGTATATGTGAAAATATTAGCCAGGATATCCCCAAGTTAGAATTTACTGATGCAATTGTATTCACAAATAAAAGAGTGAGAAAAAAAAAGAGCGAAACAACTTCATTTGCAAAAAACAATCAACATTTATTTCCAAAACTCAACATTCCAAAACTTTAGCTTCTCAGAATAATTTCTGTTCATTTGGATCATAAAAACAGAACACAGAAAATACAAAAGAACCTTCCCTGTGTGTGTGTGCACTCGCGTTTCTTACTTGGTGGGGCCCAATGACCGGGAGCACACCAACGTCAAGGGGCCCAAAACCCTCGTGGGGCCCAAACCGTTTATCATTATAAACAGGCTCAGGAGCCTCTCCTGATATGCCTCTCGCTTTTTTATCACGTCCCACAAGATAGCAAAGTAAGGGAATGTGTGTTTGATGTGCGGGGGAAATTTTTGCTCTGGCACTTTTTTTTTTTCAAATCGCTCATACACACCGGCGGGAAGTGTGTAACATTTTAACCAATGAGGTTTCGCCTTTAACCTCGCATGACAGACGGTCTCGCGCGATCGTGATCTGATGCATCCATATATCCAGAACCAGGAGGATAACAACACAAGAACTTCTGTGAGCAAAAGGTACGTTTATTTCATTTAATTTCATCTATTTCAGTTGGTTCATTTGATATTGTTTCTTCCTCCGAACAACTTCTCCTTGTGGATTAATAAAGTACCGTTTCATACAGATGGCTAGCTGCTAACTGGGGAAGCTGCGGTTATTCTGGATAAAAAAACACTATAACGTTTATATTTCTCAACTGATTCAAATAGTTTCAGCTGGATACAGCTTCCCAGTCTACGACTGTGTAGCGGACCGTAAGTTCAGCAGAATACTGCGTGGTTACGTGTCAACATTACGATTGACGCATCTACTGTCTGTTCTATTTTTAGCTCAGGGTCCCGTCAGCATGTTAGCTAACGCTAACAGCAGAACGTGATGTTATTCAGTTGCGTAATAAGTAACGTTAATTTAATGTGCAGAGTACAAGTCTGTAGGCTAAATGGAAAGGCACTGTAGAACGTAGTGGATTTGTTGTTGTGTTAGGTAAAGGCCTACTGTATTAAGAGAGACCCACGGGATCCCGACCGACTATACTGTGTTTCAGAGGCTCCAGCAGGGCTAGAGTGAAGGTACAGGTATCATATAAAACTAGACGACGACGACGGGAGAGAGTAACGTTATCGACTCCGGCCGGAGTTTGGCCTACTGTAGAAAAATGGCATGGCAACGGCTCATTCTAAGGTAACGAAAACACAACAATTCTTATTTTCAGGTCATTATACACTATTGAAAACAGACTTATTATAATATTATATTCCATTTCTGCCAATAGGTCCCCCTAATTGTTACACACTGGTCCTTTAAGCAAACTTTTGAAATGTCTCAAAAAAAGAAATGCGAATTAGCCACTAAACAGAGTAGAAGAAATAGAGGCTGCGAACTGGAAACTAATTTATTGTTATTTATTATGAATTTGTTTATCTTTTTAA
>CAKAOH010022335.1:0-66704 GCA_916701665.1 Sebastiscus tertius
CACGTTAACTTTGACATCCCTATTATTATTATTATTGTTATTTTTACAGTTATATTATTTCCATTCTTATTAATAAAAATGATAATGAATACAAGTCAAACCTAAACCATCAGTACATCCCCTCAGTTGTTGCTCTTGCCTGCAGTATGAGGTAGATTTTCAGTTATATAATAAAGGTTGGTTTTACTTGCAGGACAGCAATCATTTTGGGAGAGAATATTTTTTATATAGCGAGCCTCTCACTTTGGAGTGCAACGCCTCATATTTTCCTAAAAAATTCAGCCTCAAGAGAAGCTAAGAATAGACCATTCAACATCAATGATACAACTTCAAACACATCCCTGCTCTTTCTCTCGTTCCTAAAAAGGACAACAGATTCCACTTTTGCTCCCCGGTGTTCATGTCAAGAGGTTTGTCATTCAGCCGACTGCCATTCACTCGGGGAGCTTTTCATTCGGTTAATGATCTGTCCTGAATATTCTGTGGCTGTCTCTGCG
Source organism: Sebastiscus tertius (assembly GCA_916701665.1). Lineage (NCBI taxonomy): Eukaryota > Metazoa > Chordata > Actinopteri > Perciformes > Sebastidae > Sebastiscus > Sebastiscus tertius. Next base: position 498 of record CAKAOH010022335.1, read on the forward strand.
TATTTGGCCATAGAGAGGATGATCCTCTTCTTCCCTTCGTCTACCTTCCCAGGGGTTTTAAATGATGATAATGCCACCCAGGCCCTCCTCCCGCGTTGCCATCAGACTCCCTAATGGCCCTCCCGGAGCACTCCTCGCCATTTTGTCACAAAACATGAAAAAAACAACTTCTCAGCATCATTCATTTGCAACTGAATGCTTCTTTTTAGCCTTTCATTCATGAGACTTTCTTGGATGACACTAAAAAAGCTCATCATCCTTGGTGCATCCAATATGTTTGCTTAATTTGTTTTTGACCTACTCAATTTGAGGTTACCAACATGTGCACAAGTGTTTGAAAGCACTGAGTTGGAGATGCTTTTCCAAAATTGGATTAGGGGAATGACGAAAAACATACATGACTGTGACAAAACTACCCATTATGATTTTACGCAACGCAACACCTCTCATGTGGGGAGCATTAAATTATTCCTGAAGGATAAAATTGACTAGAAAGTCATGAAATAGCAGCTGAGAAAATGAAAAAAGTAACAGAAAAGAAGCTCAAAAACCTGGCAGGAGAAACAACCTTTGGTTTCCCTGCATGGAACCTCAAAGTCAGGCTCCTGCTTGCCACATTAATGCAACAACACATGTGCTTTAGTTGTGGAGCAGCTCAGGCAGCTGAGCACAGCGCTAACATTGCCAGGGTCAGGGGTTTGATTCCCACTACGAATACACGTGTACTGTGTTGCTGAACCCGATTCAACTGTTATCAGCTCATTGAATGTGCTTTATCAGTCATTATAAGCCTCATAGATGTGGGTCAGTAGGGGCCTGCTCCACCTACTACGTTGTAAAAGTGAAAGCAAAACTTAAAAGCAGTCTGTGTACTGGCAAGAATCTGGCGATACGATACATATCATGATACAGAGGTAACGATTCAATATATTGTGATATACTGCGGTTTTTATAATCTAACTTTGGGGGAAAATAGTTTAGTTTAGCGTCTCCTGCTGAGGAAAAATGCAGCATGGCGGGCGCCGTCATTGGCAGGCTGTGGTTATCGGAGTTGTTTGGGAAATTTCGATTGTTCCCCAGACAGCTAATGTGAAAGTTATTAATTGTGGCTGGATATGTATAATAGGGCTTAAAGATTAACTTAGGTAGGTAATGGTGGTGTAGCATGAGAGCATTGTCAGTAATTACATGTTTGAGAATGGCCGTACTGTATTTCACCAGGCCTAGGCATTGAGCTGCTGTACTCCCATGGCGTTTGCGTTATTGGCTAAATGCCCTTATTATGTCATCCTTTATTGCTTCTCCACTATGTGTGGGTTCCCTATAGACTGGAAATATGTACTTATGACTATATAACTATAACACTCCACACTGACCGACTACAGCAACCTCACAGGATCAAAACCCAAACTCAATACTAGACGGAGACATTGTGTACCAAAAAAAGACAGCACAATGGTAGCTCATTAAAGATGATGTTATGTTCGATGATATCAAGTTGTAGTTATTGTTAAGGTTTACTACGGGCATTCCGCTGTCCTCTGCTGCTAGCCAAGAAAAGAAAAGTTGTTGTCATGTGATAGCCTTGTTATATTTATCTTTTCATAAAAATCTAAAATATGATGCATTCAGTGTTATATCAATTTTTCCCTGTGGTATCAAAAATGGTATTTAATATCATTGTCTTTCAATGTATTGTATCCAAGTTCCATATGTACTGTATGCCCCATCAAGGTGCTATTTCCATACGCCATATCATAAGATTTTAGGATTTTTGACACCCTATAACAAACACTCTGCAGCGACACCACCCACAAGAAGTTCTGAAAAAGAAACCTGCTGAGCCTACAGTATAACAAGAGAGTATGTTACTCCTGTCACTCCTCTCCCCTACTGAGTAGCCTAACAAACGTGCTATGGCAGCTTACATCAGGGAGAGGTGTGATACCTGGAGGAAAAACAAAAAATAGTTTGAGATAGTAAAGTCTGTTTTGAGTTGAACAACAAGAACTTCCAATAAACAAAGCCTGAAGGCACTCAAGAGCCTAGATGCTTGATTTCAGCAAAGGCACGACAACTTCATTCAGAAAGGAAGTGAAGACGGAGTCACTGAGTATTCGAAAAGTGTTCAATTTTACCCTTAAACACAGCAGAACTAACACAAAATGGCAACTACATGTCCAAGTTTTAACAACAGAACACCATTGTCTCTGAATGCAGTGGTCCATTTGCTGCACTTCTCTTTAGCCTTCGGCAGTCTTTAAAAACTTAAGCCTCACTTCCTTCTGAATCCATTTGTTCAGTCAATTGCACAACAACTCTTTAACATTGAAGCAGTGTTTTGTTTTTCTTATTTTGTAAATGCACCACTGGCGAATGTTGAATGTTTGTATCTTTGTCACAAAGGAAAGAGAAACCATGACGGCATCTGAACCTTTCCTGCCCTGCTTGCCTATTACAGTGCTAAGCCATTATAGTAAAAGCATGATACATGTTCTCTTGCTTAGTTAGTTATGCTTTATTTATTTATTCAGGAAGTGTCGTTGAGATAAAGATCTCTTTTGCGAGAGATGTAATAACAGATTACATATTCAGGAGATCACAACAAGACGAGGATGAGGACACGAATGTGAAAGTTTCTGTACAATATCTAAAGTACAAACCAGAATGTGAGAAGACTACCAAAGGGTCAACATTTTTATATTTAAAGTATAAAGTTTCAACCTCCGACAGACAGAATAGCAGCCGGATCCGCTGGTAGGGCTGTCGAATTTTTACGAGGTTAATCGATACAGCGTTTTGGAGAATCGATACAGTATCGTAAAACGCTCATGTGTATCAATATTTTCTTACACCCTGTAGTATCTACAAATATGTACATTTTATTATCTTTTGAAAATTGCACAAAAATATGCACAATAGCTGCAGAGTAGTTTTGTAAAACTTCATATTTCCTTACACAAAAAGTGAGCAGAATGCAAAATGTTGACTTTAAATGCAGAGATACCTCCGTGGTGGGATGTAAAATAGTTATAGATGCTATTTGTGACACCACGCACATACTCAAGCATGAACACAACAAACCCCCATAAGCACATAACATAAACACACACACACACACACACACACACACACACACTGGGTTGTTATGTATCCACACACAACCTTGAATGCCAGCCACACTGAGCTGATCGCCCTGCAAACAAACCTCTGTCTGCTGCATTCAAATGTCAAATTGTCTCACCGGGACGCTCTCTTTAACTGACATATGTCACCCTCCAATTTGCCAGTGGCCACTTCTGGCTATTTTTCTCTTCTGTTAATTGCTCGAGGCACTCGCTACCATCTTGCTTCTTTTTTCTCTGGGATTAGAGGAGCACGAGGCCCTAAAGATGTACCAGCCTCCCCTGATGACTAGACAGAAGCTAGAATGCAAAACAGACACACCAGGGAGTCCTATAAGTGACACGTGCGTAAAGTCATAAAAGGAGTGCATCAAATACGATCAAAAATGCATTTGTATGCACCAAACGGGACATGTTGTTTGTTAAATAATAATAGGTAAAATGACAAATTTTCAGCCGATACTTTCTATGCGCTTTGCTTCTTATCTGGTGCTTGTGTGCAACCTTGATCAGACAAATGATTTCACCCTGTTACTGCTCAGTACAGTGACAAAGGACAAAGAACACACAGGCGTGGTTGTCAAGGCAACATGGTTATAGAAGGCAAAAGGCAGATGTGTGCGTACACACACGCACGCACGCACTCACTCACTTTGTCAATGACAGCTTTGCCTGGCTTGAGGATATTCAATCGGTGAAGACTCTGGCAGCGTTACAGTATTGTCATTAGAGGCGATGGCGAGGGCTGCGTGCAAGGCTGAAGGAACAGCCACGCAGCACAGGGGACTCATGAGCGGAGAGACGTGACGTACGAACAACACAGACACACACACACACACACACAAAGGCACTGCATCTGTACAGCCACCAACGCAAACATGCGGTACAACAAAAAAAATCAAAGAGTTCTGTGTTTTCTCTTTGGAAGTGAGACACTGACTCATAGAACAATCGATGTCATGAAATTAAAGTGTCAGTTTGTATTTTCTGTGTTAACCTCGAGTGGTATGCAGATCATTTTGCCCAGAGCTTTGAGATCTTTACCACTGAGGTTTCTGCATTAGTGGCCCAGTTGAGTCGATGTGAACGGAAAGGTATCGTAAAATGACAAAATAAGTCTTTCTGCAACTTGTTACAAAAAGATTATTTCATGGTTTAAGTTTATATATAGGGAAATATTTAGGTTTTTGTTAAATATTAAAGTAAATATGATCTGTGTTGCGCCTAAACATAACCATTAAAGAACATAAACCATAAGAAATTTTAATTATGCTGTAGTTTCTGAGTGGATATTGTAGGGAAACAAATTGTTGTTGGAAGTAGGGCTGGAAAGATATCAGATTTTCATTACACGATTATGGTGGCAAAAAGAATTCACGATAATAATATTATCACAATACCTATAGAAAATGTGAAACAAAAGTAAATAATGCTGTCAAATTCATCTTTAACTTAGTATTTTGTGCGTTTTGTCAGTTTTTTGGCAAATGAATTACACTCAAAATACAAGTGTAGGGAGGTGGAGAGAGAGTGTGTAACCATAACTGTACATATAAATTGATTTAAGAGGCCTTGAATTATTTACACAATATTATCATGTGTGTATTATAAACATGATATTAATATTTCATTTTTTAAATATTAAGTTATTGTCAATACCGGTATATTGCGACACCCCTATTTGGAAGATATATAAAATATGAAAATTTAAATGAAGAGAAAAAAATGTAATCGGGTCGGTATTATGTCGCTCAAAGCATATTTGATGTTATAACTTAGCAGACAGTGTATGAACATAATTTCTAGGAGACAGTTAGTGGGAAACAGGACACAAACCAGGGGTTCCTGTATAAAACCCCCACACTTTTGGGCCAACCCTTCTCCCTAAGAGGTTTTAAGGCAGCATGTCACGCTCTTTCTGCCTTTGTTACTTAGAGAGGACAGTCATTATTTGCATGAGTGCAAGTGGTTGCTCTAAAAATAAAATAAAAACAAAGGTCTCATTAACAAATGACCATTGCTGAGGACAGTTTTGCAAAGGCGTTTCTTTTCAAAAACATAATAATCCAGTACTTTTACTGAAGATGCAGAATAATGCAGCCTACTGCCCACAGCATGAATGAGTTATAATAGATAATATAGAAATATACTACTACAGTATATACAGTAGCACTGTCTTTTTCTCAATGATCTGGCTAACCTTACAGTCTTGCATGAGACACCTCCAAGGCAAAGCTTTCTCAACACCCAACTCTTCTCTTGCTGCCAGTGTGCTTTTTCCCCTTGGTTACTGTTTCACACAGTTGATTTGACCCTTGCACTGTGCACTGCTGGCTGTTTGTTATGTTAATGTTTAGGAATACTGTTACAGACAGTGGAAGTCCCACTGGTTAAGGTCAGTTCAATTTCTTCTACCCCACTGAAAAATGACCGTGGCTCACACTGAAACACAGATCCTTCAAAACTTTTTATTCTCTCATAGCATCGATATGAGGTCGATTTTAGCTTGTGCATCCATACAGTACTTTGATTAAATGTATGCTGGTCCACACATATACACACGCAGAGAGTTGAACTCTTGGAGCGAGTGAACTTCTGAAGAGTTCATTCAGCAGTGCAAAGAGTAAAAAATGCAAGTAAGCAAGTGGATTGAGCTGTGCTCACTCAAATCGATCTTGTTAATTTGGCTTTTGTTACTTCACCGCTCAGGTACAAAGTGAAACACTCACAAATAGGGGAAGTTAGTTTGTTCGTTAGGAACTTCATTGTGCACAACGTGGAAAATTGTCTTCGGCCTCACCACACAGCATTAGAGAAAGACATGATGGAGACAGACAAACAAAATAGCATCAGTAAACACGATTTCAAAAGCCTTCAGAAACTTTAGAGAGACGGTGTTAACTGTCTAAAAGGTTTAAAGCAGAGACACAAATATTGAGAAAGAGAAAGGGGGTATGCGTCGTCTCAGGCCAGATTCAAACACACAAACTCAAAAGCTGAATGTGTGAATCAATAAGATGTTTGCTTTTTTTAATTGAAAAATTAAAGACAGGAAGAATCAATTATTATTTTTAGCGCTATCAAAGTTAACGTGATAATAATAATATGAAAAACAAAGAAGGAATAATTACCTTCTTGTAATGACTGCATTGTATTATGGAGAAAACTATAAGATATAATAAAATGATATATTTTCCATGCTGTAGGTTGCAGCCTTGTGTCACCGTGGTTCTGCAAAGATGTGATTGTCATAAGGCTGAAACTATATTCTGATGTAACCTATTATTTGACTGAATAATTTAGTCGCACAGTGTATGACTTGGGTGTTCAATTATTTAGTGTATGGGCATTAAGGTGAACTCATGGGCTTGACATATACATAAATTCCTGTGGTGAAAAGGTTAATGCTCCTGATAAAAGTCTATGTTAATAATATTAAAGTCTTTTTTATAATACCACTTTCTTTCTATTGAAGGTGGTCCTAATTGTTGTTGCTGCTAAAATGTCTGCTTTGGTCTAATGTTTTACTGTGCAGTATATTCTATGTGAACAATACATTCTGTTTACAAATCAATATCATCTGTATTAAAGTTTAACTTCATTGAAAAACAGCAGTCTTCAACGAATGTGTGATATCAGCTCAAACCAGACATTTACTTTACAGACCTTCATGTTAATTCCAGTTTTTTTTTTATCTAATCTTTCCTTTTTTACTGCAGCATCCATGTTTAGAAGTGACTCATTTCCAGCATCAGTCTGCAAATATACCACAAGCATCATGTGCCTGCAACTTCCAATTAGCAAGATAGTCTGTCAAATTAATAAACAGTGGTGCAAGTGCTCATCTCAAAGATGATTTGCTGTTGTGGTTGAATGACAGTCAGGTGTTGAAGAGAAGGAGCCAAAAGGCAGAGCTGTAGCCCTATTAGCAGCGACTGCTGACACTAAAGCCTCAGTTATACTCCTAAACAGACATGTACACGGACAGCGGCGGACACCACAGACGCGTAGTTCTGTTTCAACTGTCCGTTTGGAAGACACGTTCCACACATGCGCAGCAGATCGCCACACTACCATTTATCACCACCAAGTGGTAGCACAAATTGACGGCACGCGGACTTCCGCACAGAGCCTGCGAGTATAATGCTGAGGACAAAATTTATGTCACACGAACCCTAGCAGACCCCCGCATATCCCCTCGCCAATAAGGAAAGTACAACTTCAGCATAATATATGTAAGAAATACAATATCACTCTATTTTTTAACAAATAACTCGATGTCAATACTGCGACGATATTGTAGGGTTGACCATTGGTGCTTTCACAACATATTTACACAATGACATTTTTGATTAACAATCATCAGTAATGTGAATATAATGATAGGTGGGTAAAGGCAAATAATAGACCAGCTAGAACAGTCTGGTAAGTTCAGAAAATTACATCAATTACATCACTTTACTGTAATGTAGCCTTTAAAACCAGGAAAAGACAACACTTTTGCCATATTACTATATCCGAAATCTAAGACGATATCTAGTCTCATATCACGATATCGATATAATATTGTATATTGCTCAGCCCTAATCTGCAGGAGGATCACCTGACCAAACACATTTGAAAATATTGCTTAAGAATTATTTTGTTAAAAGTCATATTGACTTATGTTGTACTCTGAAACCACTGTCGTACCACTAAAAATGACAAAGTAAAGGGAAAAACAAAATAAAAACGTCTTATTGTTAGGGCCACCATAAAAGCAGGGATTGGACAGTATTTCTCATTTGGTGATTTGATGATGGTGGTGGAGAGAGCTGTCTAACACGTCCCAAAATCTCCCGTGTAGGTGTTCGACTGGGTCGATATCTGGAGACGAAGACGTGAAGATGATTCACATCAATTTCATCCTCATTAAGCCATTCAGTGACCTCCTCATGCCCTGTATGGAAGCATCTGCATTCATTATATTTCTCCAGTCATTTATTCAAATTTCCCATTAACTTTTTGCCTGTCTGTACCTGCATTCGTAAGACTGACTTTTTTTTTTTTTTAAAAGGACATACCTGAGCAGTTGGCACTCTGGTCAAAGGTAGATGTGTTGTTCTAGACTTGAGGACTTTAAACCAAGAAGCTTCATTAGATTGTTTCCCAGCTATATGCACGTCTCACCCATCAGAATATGTGAGCAGTCTCAGGGCACACTCACAGTGAAGACATACAGTACATGTATACCTAATAAATGATTCATGTATCTGAATGTCATTCAGCTCTCCCCAGCTGGTTCCATAGCTGGTCTTTGTCTCTTAGAATACAATACAGTAATGACACTAAAATAAAGCCTATACATTTTATTGGAATTATTGGAAAAAATGTCACGTCGTCTTGTAATGACTTACAGTAGCTCTATATTGGCAAACATTACAATGTCAGAGGTGTGTGCAGAGGCATGATACAGAACATTTAAGTGGTTTCTAATGTTTGTTCATTAACAGACGTGTTGTAGAAAATGATTTACACAACATTGATTTGATTGCAGACTTCAACTTTGACAGCAGAGCAGTGAGGGTGAAGGAGTAACGTCTCACCCCTGACTGACTGACTTGAACTGAATTTGCCTTTGAATGACTTTAGTGCAGATGTAATAATAAGTCTTTCCATGTGTGTCTTGAAATAAGAAATGCTCCAATACTGTCAAAACTAAAATGCTTAGGCTACGTCAGCAGAGATATGCTGATATGCAGATAAATTGATGATTGTTGGATTTTGTATGCAACCACCAAAACGACTAATTCAAAAGAGGGTGTTTTTTTATCTTCTTGCAAAGCAAAGGTCAATTAATCATGGTCAATATTAAAGGGGACATATCATGCTCATTTTCAGGTTTCTACTACTAGAACATGTTCACATGCATTAATATTCCAAAATCATTATTTTTCTCATACTGTCTGTCTGAATATACCTGTATTCAGTATACGCCTGAGGCTACATTCACACTAATATGTTTTTGTTTTAAAAGAAATAACCTTTGCTACGTTTATGCCTAGCGTCAACACTACTCTGGCGTTTTTGAGCCCCTAAAACGGAGACGTTTGAAAACACTGCTGACCTCATTTTAGTTTTAAAACTCTGGGGTTGCATTTCAGTCTGGACGGACAGAAACGGAGACTTTTGAAAACGATGACAAGGACGCCCACGTTCGCTACTTGATTGGGTCTCATCAGTCATGACGTGTCCAAACAAACATCAGCCTCGACCACCAGTGGTTAATTTCAACATGGATAACGAGTTACAAGCATTGCTGACCTTGTTGTCTATGTTAGCTGTTGTGCAGTTAAATTCTGCATTGTTGTCTATGTTAGCTGTTGTGCAGTTAAATTCTGCATTTTATAATACTACTACTGCCTACGTGTGCAGGAGGCAAGCTGTTATTCGAGCGCTTTGCATCAATACCCGTGTCCTGTGCTGTTTCCAGTTTACACCGGCACGCGCATGCCCATTGTACGTGGATGGTCATGTGCTATGCGTTTTCAGGCGTAGTAGTATGGACGGAGATTAATCCTGAAACAGCCCCAAAATGCTTGTCTGGTTGGAGATCGGAGGTAGATATTACGGAGACGACGGAGATATTAGTTTGGATGTAGCCTGAAGTGCTCTGTTTTAGTGCCTGTCCAAAAGTCCAGTCTGCTCCGACTGGCTTGCAAGAAAAATATGGTGCACCTTTTCCAAGGTAGTCCTCAAGCCGTGGGTGGAGATATTCAGATGAGGGGCGATATATTCTAATGAGCCTGCATGTGATATAGAAAAGGAAGCTCTATCTGAATGGCTTGTTGGATCACATGTTTTCTGATCTAGGCAGCCCACAAAAAATGATTTTCATGATATGTCCCCTTTAAGTCCTTTTTTTTGCTGTGAGTGAGATTTGTCAGAAACAAAAGTCAAACAGCTTCCATTGCTCTCCTGTGCAACACATTTCTTTTGTTTGTCAAGCTTCATTAATCTCCCCATTCAATCGCATCCAGAGCAGTCCTTGAAAATACTTTCCACTTTCACAACCGGTCCTTGGAGGCACTGTGAGAAACGTAGCGGGAGAGGAGGAGACAGAGGGCTTGGTAGAGGGGAGATGGTGGGGAGAAAAAAAACACCCTCAGATTGATTTTCCCATCATGACTTGAAATAGCATATTTATTGATTTCTTATGGGGAAGAGGAGGGGTGAAAGGTGAAGGTCGCTGAAGAATGGTGTGATGTTGGTAAAGGCAATCAGCCTTTCTTCTCAGCTTATTCAGGTCAGCACAGGTCTGCTGAAAGGTTAAGATGCTGAACCTTCTGCTACAAAGATAAAATGTTTTAAAAAACGAAATTATTTGTATTTAGCAGATCAATATTCTTTCACTGTGCAGCTGTTTGGCAGGGAGTAGAAATAATTTAGCAGGTGAAAAATCACTCAATCTTTCATGGCTGAAAAGCTCTGTTGCTTGGCAGGTGACATGTTAATATTGTATGGGTCCGTTCAAGTTGATTGCACTTTTGACCTCGCTCTGCAATGTCACATTGCACTCATCAAGTGTAATACTACATCAGTATGGAGGTGTGAAAATGTCTTCTTGGTTGGTGGGAAAAAAGCACCAACCAAGCACATCTAAAGCACTTCTAAGGTCGGTCAGACAAACATATAAAACAGCACAATTTCACATTTCTTTGTGTTCAACTTTGGTGTACTTTGATATGCAAATGTGTGCTGTTTACCAATGACTAACTGTCTTGACAGTACTACGCTTTGCTGCGTTTTACTACACGATTTTTGTTTACTCCTCGGCCAGAGTACAAACTGATCCGCAAAAGAGGCAATGCTGCGACCATAAAAACTCTCTTAAAAACTTAATTCACTTAACTCTTTGTCAGCTCTGGACAAATGAACGTAATAGACTTGACATACTTCCACCCTCCCGCTTAATTCATTGTTAATCACAGACATGATAATTACTTAAACTCTAACGTCATCCCAGATTTAAATAGAAGATTTAAATAGAAGTCATTATTTCATGTTTTACTTACAACCCTCATTAACATCGACGTTTATTTGACGGATACATTTCAGGACATTTCTGTCTTTTTCTGTTTTTTTTAATTTTCTCAAAACACAATCAAAATGTTTGCCCCATGAAGATGTTGCAGTATCTCAGCTGTTTTCCTGTATGTTCAGGAGGAAGGGGATCAAATCAAACCAACTTCCCTCCCACTCCTGCCAGCTGTTTGCTGTTGGTAAAGTTATTTGCCTGGTATATTTTTACCCATTTTACCCATATTCTTCTTCTGTGTGCAGAGTGAACTTGGACTGGCCTGTGGTTATTGCAAATGAAACTCCAAACTCCATTCATGAGGATATTTGCATACTGAAGTGTATTAATGGTTGCTCTGATGCACCTGACTTAATGCTGCTCCTTTGACAACAAGTGAATTTTAAAAAGTGTTTAATGCCAATAAGGATTTCAGATATCCCAAAGCAAACAAGAAGACAATCTTTATAATCCCAAAATAATTTTGCAGAATTAAAACTGCTATTTTAAGATACTGTATATATACCCCATATATACTATATATAACTCTATACTCCATCATCAATGAGGACGTTCTTCATTGTCTGTGCATTGCCTGAGGCATATTTGTAGACTCATACAGTACAGTCATAATAACAAAACCTCAAAAGAATAAAATGTCTGGCAGAGACAGTACATTGGGGTTGATAACCTTTCATTAGTCAGCCATATTCAAACGGTTAGAAGATAGATCAAATAAATCAGACTGACTTCTCTCTGACTTCCATCTTGCGTGTATCAATGTACGTAGTTGTACATAATATATTTCAGGAATTACATTGATTAGAAAGTATCTTTAAAACCCTTTCTGTCCCAGGTAACACTGTTTGATTGATGACACCTTGATTTATCTGCCTCTAAAAGTGTCTTTGTTGCTTTAAATAATAACATCAAAATCAATAAATAACAAAGCAGAAAATTGAAGTCAAACCATGTGATTACCTTTTTGACTTCATCGGGTCAGTGGTCAACACCTTGAGCGTCACCAATTTTCAACAATGTCATATAACCATTAAGTTACATTATGCAACAACAGTGAGCTCTTTACTCATAAGGAACAGCACTATTGATATGCAGATTGAGAATGAGGTACACAAATCAGTTCACATGTAAGCTTCAGTGTCTTCTTAGTTTATAGTTCAGTTCAAGGGTGTAGGTAGGCCTTCTCTTTTACCTGGTGTAGGTCTGTGACTACTAAACCACACATACTCACACCCATACACACTTAATACAAGTTTACTGGACTGTACAGCAATATACTATACCGGTATATATCAAATATGTTGAAAGGACAGTCAAGCTTCCCTAATCAGATATCTCAACATATTTTACTGCAGCATACATTTGGCTGAGATTCAGAGCTTCTTTCAAATGCATTTCCAACCTTTATTTTTAACTGACCTTTTGATCTTAACCTTCACAGCCAAGTACATGAATGAACATTATCTAGAAGTACCTTCAATATAAGGAAGCGGACTACTAGCCTCAGTGGCTCCGACAGCTTGGAAATAAATTGCATTCATTGTATTCTAATCCACTGCCTGCTTTTATTCGCAATGCAATACTTCATACTACTTTACGCTGCATGTAACATAAGTGGGCACCATGAAGAGATTGGAAAGTCTATCCTTGAATATATAAACTCAGCTTCACGGCCAATAACTGCAAGGATTGTATTTGCTGAAGATAATGGATCCGTCCCTGCTGCAAGGGGCATTTTGCTGCTGACCATGTGCTTTGACCTCGTTATGGGGAGGGCAAGCAGTTGACTAATTTCTCCCGTGGGTGATGAGGGAATTAAAAAAGCAGGGACTAATTGGCAATTGCAAGGTCTAGACTGAAGGCCAGAGGCTGTAGTGGCAGAGAGCTACCTGGCACATCGCATCTGAGGAGTAACAGCTTCTGCAACTCACATAATCCTTAAAGGTTTTCTACACAGAGCATTGATATAATTGATATTATCATTGATAGCATCAAACAACTAGTTGCTGTGTAAAGAAATAGAGGAGTAGTGTCTACCTGAGCAGAGAATGAAGTCAATCTCCCTCTGTGTGTTGTAATCTGAGCTAATCTGTGCTCTGTTGACATAGCCGGGCTGGCCGCACATGCTTTATAGTGTATGTTTGTGCACGTGAGTGTGCCCTACTGGATAGCTCACGGCCCCCACTCTGTTACCGCTTATAACGCCATCCCGACCAACGCCGTCATCGCGGAAGAATAGCGCCCACCCTCTGGTTCCCCCCCAAGGTAGACACTGTTAGCTCAGCGTCTCCATGTTGAGAGCTGTGTGGAGGCAATAGATATGCTCTGAATTTTGTATTAAGCACCTTGAGTCACAGTGGCGTCACCCATTGGTTTGTGGACTGACGTTTTGAAGCCTTGAGTTCGGCATTTGGCCGTTATCATCTTGTTATTTGGCCGTCGCCATGTTGGATTTTTGCAACCAGAAGTGACACAAGAGGGTGGAGTTAAGCAAAACTGAACGTTGAGGGAGACATTTTCAGGTGACCGAAAAGGTTAAAATGAACTTTCATGAACCGAATACACACTGTGAAAGGGTTAAAGTTGTAAAACACGGACAACTCCCAGACCGGACAACGCCATAGTAGCGACCTGTCAATCACAAGGCATCCCCTGCTTTATGGTCTATTTGACTCTAAATGGGACCATAATTTACTAAATGAACATCATGCTGTATTGAAGAAGACTTGAAACTAGAGATTGAGACCATAAACTCATGTTTACAATGTTTACTGAGATAATCAAGTAAGAAGTAGGCTCATTTTCTCATAGACTTCTATACAGACTTCTTTTTGCAACCAGAGGAGTCGCCCCCTGCTGGCTATTAGAAACAATTCAAGTTTAAGGCACTTACACATTTCCTTCACTTCTCAGACTCAGAGGTAGCTCGCTGCTCTTGAGACTATTTTTTGAAGAAAAGCTAAGCTTGTTTTTATTCTTATCATGTTTGTCTGCTTTATTCCTTTATAATCCTCACAAAACTCAGGACTGAATTAATTACTTACTTTTTTATTAGTGTTATATTTTTGTACTTTGTTCCCTGTTTTGGTAAAACATTAAATGAAGATCACAGTATATCCAGATTGTTAAAGGACTTTCATGCATTAATTGCCATAATTTTAATGGAACAATGCTTAGATTTAATTACAGTATGTCAATCATTTTGTTACCTTTTTTTTTATAATATTAATATTTTATGTCAGAATATAACCACCCGTTTGTTTTAACATCTCTATCATTGTAGCGCTGGTTTTGGGTAGTGAACTAATCCATTCTCCACCTGCAGCCTGAGCCGTCTGTCCCTCGTGTAATGAACTTCTGTGTGACTTGTTGAAAGCCGTGGAATTTAATCCTCGCCTCACAATCTTTTACGTCGAGGCGGTTCACAGGTCTTCCCCAGTGAGGCGAGGACGCTAGTTGGTGATGGACACAGGATCTAACACAATCAGGCCGTGGTCATGATTCCCTTAGGGACCTGCTTTATCCACTTGTTTTCCTCTGTTTGGACTCCCTGATATATGTGCATAGCTGCACCCTGGGGGGAGGCATTCAGAGAGGATTTCTTGATATTCTGCTCGTAAAGAGCCCAGAGGTGGAGTGGAGGGGTGGATTGGTGAGAGGGATAGGATAGTTATTTCATAGTATTGGCCACGGGTGTTAAAGCTCTAATCTCTGCAAGGTCAGAGGCAGGTATTTCTGATGAGGGGACCGATTCCCTCGTTGAAGTCTAGATTTTCATTTGGAGCTCCTCTATTAAATAAACTGACCACAGCGTGCGGCCCTAAAGCATCTGAAATAGCCTCTCTGACTTCCTCGGATGATGATCATTCACCCAGGAAGAGAGATGTGTTTTTCTGCGTCTACACTGCTGCTTGTGTGTTCATACTACACCCTCTTCCCTTTGAAAAGATGGAAGCCATTTACGTTTGGTGGTGAACATGACACATCGCAAATGGAAGGTCACCGTGAGCCGAGCAGACTGGTGAAACTTTTACACTTTGATGACATTGAAATGCCACTCCGCTCGGGTAGAAAGGACTGTGCTCAACACTCCCCAAATGCTGCCGTTATTAAATGGGTTTTTGCTCTTGCTCATGACTCCGGCTACAAACGACACCGCAGAGATAAGAAATGTTAAAATTCGGACTGAGAAGCAGCTATGCCCGCCTGTGTCTTTTGAGCCCAACATCTCCAGCTGATCTGATGGGATTACACCTTTGGAATGGAAAAATTCCCCACCCCTTGACTTGCATCTTTCATCACATCGGATGCCCTTTTCTGGAGAGGAGGGGAGGGAGAGAGAGACTCAGGCAGAGGAAGGAAAAGGAGGAGAGATAGGAGAATGATGGAGTAAGAGAGGACGTGGAGGGAGGGAGAGACAAAGTGGAGATGGAAAATGACAATATAATATGATTTGATTTGTGGGGCAGAATGGATTCTCAGTGGCTATTTTCTGAGAGAGGAGTGGGGGAACCGGGAGAGGGAGGGTGAGGAAGACAGCTGGGTGGAGGAGGTGGGCGGAGTGTGAACAGTAGGGCCGTGGAGTTCATTTAGCACTGGGGCTGTGAGATGGCTTGACAGCTGCTGGTGGAGGCATTAGGCTGCTCACTTTAGTCCAATTTTGCTCTCTTTTTCTCCCTGTATTCCTCTCTCTCGCTCGCTCTCTGTCTCTAATAGCCGTCTTTGCAGTGATGGACACCGCAGGTCTGACAACGTATGGGCCCGACTATAGATTCTAGTGGCCGAGCTGAACTCCTAATAATGACAAAAACAATATTACAATTCATTAACGGTCGCAGAATAGCTGCAGGCGATGGGACATTTTAGAGGTCATAAATTAGGAAAGTCTGTTTCCTGAAAGAATGTAGCTCACAAAGTTTGGTGCCAAAGTGACACACTATATATCTGTCATTTGAGAAACATGACACCTGCTCTTAGAGAATGATTGACAGAAAAAAATTTGAATAAATTTCGATGAATTTGATATAGACACCATTCTGAAAACAAGACACCTGCTCTCGCATAGTGAGTGACAGGGCAAAAAAAGAGAAGTAATTTTCAAGGAGAGTCGGTCACTTGGTTGACAAAGTAATAGCAGTGTTATACTTTAGGATGGATTGTCTGTATTATAGGGGGAAATTAATTAGCATCCTGTAATGGTTCATATGTTACATCATAGCTTTTCTCTTCATGTAACATATCCAACCAAATATCATACTACAAGCCGTTTCCCACCAGTGCGATAAGAAATTGCATCCGCATGCAAATTTGACACATTCCTGGGATCATTCTTTTATGTGTAAGGCAACATCAGGCTTGACTTAAACATTGCTTTCCTAACTTTATAAAACAAAATGTGACCAATACATTTATTTAATTGTTCTTTATTATTAAAAGAATACAACAATTTAGTAAAAAATCTTCCAAATTAACAAAAAATATAATCCAAGTGTAGGAAAAATTGGTCAAAATTTAAACAGCAATTAAAATTATTCAGATCCAGTATTGGTATTGGTGCATCCCTAGGCTAGCCCTGTTCCGTGACCAACATATAATGTTAATAAGTGCATATTAGCTACATAACCATCGTCATCGTATCTCAGCTGCTGGGCGGTCTCAAGCCATATATTGTCCTTTATTTGGTTGTTGATGTAGTAATGTTTGTCATACATTATTGGTTGTTGAGAAGGGGACGCCCCGTTGTTATTCCAAAACACCAATAGTCCAACAAATGTCCCATAGGACAGAAAAAAAGCCCATTTGTCCGACAGTCCAGACCAACACCCATTGTTCCAAGGCACCAAAAATACAAACTCTCAGTGCAACAAACAGAAGCACATGGCTAATTATTATGCAGAATGACAGCGATCATAAGGATTTCATTAGTCAAACATGAATTTCTGCAGGTGGACATCCAATGAAAATGAGGTCCATCCGAATATTTTTCACCCGCATGAATGTTCTTGCAGGGGTGTGCAACCATTTATAAGAACACACAGCGAAAACCCGTGCTTGGTGTGAAACGGCTTTAAATCTCCTTTTGAATTTATACGTGCATGCAAGCTGATAATCATCACACTGCAAATTATGGAATAAAACTGTGAGAAAACAAAGCAAATCCATTTTCAGGCTACGCTTCAAGCGAATGAGTGTTTTTTACGAGCAGCTAAGAAGCAGCCATAATTACTTCTGTCAAGGACCTGAACCCTCTCAGAGAGGAGCAAAACAACATTACCTGTCAACAAATCTGTCTCTCACACTCTGTTTCCATCTCTGTCTCTCTTTTTCTCAGTTCTCAGCGGTGCTATATTTTCAGCAATACTCAAAAAAAAGCATTGGTTTAAAAATAACCAAATACACATATAACAGAAATTAAATATTTTAAAATATTAGTCTTTGTAGAAGTGTGGTATTCTTGTAAATATTACATGTGAAACTGTCAAAACATATATATATTTAATGCCTCTCACAAGGAAGAGCTTACACCAGGGGGCACCTGTGCAGATTTGTTATATTCTATAGAGAAGTTAAAGTGGAATTGCATTAACATTTTATTAAGAGCCTTACCTTTTCCATTCATTCCACTTGAAATAACTATTTATGATAACCTACCGATGTCTTTTTTGGAGCGAATAAAATTGGCTACGGCGTAGTTTCGTTGATGTTGGCGCTATAGAGTACACATGGCTGTAATTCGCCAGTGAACAGGCAAGAAGAGGTAGGAAACAAAACAAGTCACCTTGGCAATCTAGCCTATGTACTAAGTACTGCATGTTTCATGCTGTCCAGAGACAAAGATAACCACGCACATGTTATGGGAATATCCAGGAAGACACCGACTGCAGAAACAGCTGATCAGTCATGTGAATTTAATGTTTGCTACGTCAGAACTTATTCGCCAAAGGCGTTTCTGTATCCCATTTAGCGCATGAACTCTTTTTCAACAAAGGCAAAAACCACCTCAAGCAAGCGTGAAAACGTTTTTGTGCTATTAATGAAGTTTTATTGAATTGTCCATACAGCTTGCGATACATGTGAATGCAATAGGGATGTGACAATATCAGAAATTTAGTAGTCAATACCATGACCAGTGAAATTCCACGATTCTCGATAATTCGATACCGCGGCAAAAAACAAATACCATGTACTTCAACATGCACTCCTTTATTACTGTTTGCATACTGTTTTTTGTTAGGAAGTTAAACAGGTCATGATTCCCTCTCTATTATCTATTTTAGATTTCTGTGAAAACTTCTCCTTCAAACATCTGGAGTTATTCAAGTTTCTCACCAAAAACTACATTAGACAAGATTACATTTGACAACACATCATGATAACGTTAGAATTTACCTTCGACCAATACTCATTTTACTGAATAGCGCCTGAATGCATCATAATGTAAATCAATGGCCGTGTTGAAGTCAGCAAAACGAGAGCTAGTTAACGTTAGCAGCACGGTCCTGCACGGAGCTAATGGCTAACGTTAACTAGCTCTGGTCTTGTTGATTTAAACATGGATTTGTTGTTCACAATGTAGCATTATCGGGGAAAAAATAGGGTGCATCCCGTGGACGCGTCAATAGTGAGTTTACTGCGTGCGTCCCAAACACATTTTTTAACGGATCTTGAGCCCTTACGGTACCTACGGTATCTGCGGTACTGCAGAAAATCGAGTACCATCACATTTTCAGAATTTTGGCATCGACTTGGTACTGAAGTATCGGTTCACATAACATCCCTAGAATATATGTTTGCATGCCACACTTCATTGCATGCTGCACACACATCTGTGTTGTCCTATACATGCCGGCATTTGTTCAATTAGGTCGTGAGAGCATAAAAGTTCTGTACTGACAGACAGTGTTGTTCTACTTTGGTGTAAAAAGGGGTCGTGTCTGGCAGAAGGAGAGGCTATTATGGCTCCTTTTATGGATTATGAGGCAGGAGTGTGACCCTTATCTCAAGGTGAACGTCAGTAGCTGCCCTTGTCGCAGTCCATCACAGCACTGTTCCCTATTACATTACAGGTGATGGCCCTGGCAGCACCTCATTGCAAACAATATCCATCTTAACAAGACATTTCTTCGAGTAATGATCCTTACAAATCTTATTTCCCTAAAATAAGTGAAAAATTCCAAGAGTAACGTGAGGTGATTTTATTTTCTTTCAATGCAGACGGCGTTGGGTAATAAGGCAGATCACTCAGTCTGGCTATCAAAGATACGACATTCAATTCATGAAAATTCTTGACACAAGGTGCCCCAGACTAAAACAATTGAGGCTGCACCACCGCACAGATGGATTGTTGACATTTTGACTTTTTCCACAGAAAAAATAAATTATAAGGCTAATTGCTAGACCAACCTGTTGAGATGCAATTTGCACACACACACACACACATACACTGCAGTGTTTGATGCAGAGCTAATCTCAAACAAAAGTCTCTTTTCCAGTAAATGTGGAGATTATCAGGTTTTTGCTAGGGCATGTGATTCACACAGCCGTTTATTCAAACAAATACCACACACACAATCAAGTCACGCACACTCATCAGGTTTAATTAGTAGAACCTGGGAGACCTTCGTGATCTGGGAGGCACCTTTCTCTAATAAGATAATAATTAATGCAAGGCATTTCAATGTGCGTCCTCGTTCATTCTTATATGCCACATAGTCCTGATACAGAGGCTCTATACAGTATACACAGGGATGAAAAGGTTCACACAAAATACATAATGTTCAATAATTTATATTTGATGTACCAGCACAAAGAAATCCTGTTTTGTGCTCTCTGTATTCTGTTTCAGTCGGTTTCAGATGAACATTCTGTTGCTAGTAGCAACCACTACCGGCACGGCTCTACAGCAGTTATAAAGTTGTAATGCTGTGTTCACACTCTTTTTGAATGGGAGCCGGTGACATGAAGCTACAAACTGATGCCCGACACGTGCCGCTGCATGATGCGCTACAAATAAAGTTTTTTTTAGAGCTTCGAAAAAAGGGTCAACCACTCATAGGGTTTTTTTTCACCCTGTTTCGTTCCATCCAAAACAATACAGTTAGCCAGTTCCCAGTGCTATTTATTATTATTTGGCAGGGGCGGCTGTGGCTCAGGGGGTAGAGCAGGTTGTCCACCAATCGGAAGGTCGGTGGTTCGATCTCCGGCTGCTCCAGGTCACGTGTCGATGTGTCCTTGAGCAAGACACTTAACCCCAAATTGCTCCCAAAGGCATAGAAATTGGTGTGTGAATGAGTATTTAGATTAGATCTTGATGAGCAAAGTTGGCACCTTAGTAGCCTCTGCCATCAGTGTATGAATATGTGGTGAATGCTGACATGTAGTGTAAAGCGGACTAGAAAAGTGCTATATAAGTCCAAGTCCATATTTCATATTTACTTGAGTCATTTCCTGACTAATTTGATTAGCCACACTGTTTGCCAAAATTTCTTTGACAAATAACTTAATTTTGTGCTGAAAGTAAAAAAAAAGAAAGAAGGTTGTTGGTAAACTGGGAATATTTAGTATGATTATAGTAGAAGCTGCAGGTCATATGTCATCCTCCAAGATTGTGCAGGCGCACTCGTTTGAGTCTGAGCAGCAGTTTGTTTTGTAGTTAGTTAGCTAGCAGCAGCAGCCATGGAAGCACACGTTATAATTGGTGAAACGTCATCTAAAAAGGTACTTATTTTCCTGTATTTAATTAAAATGATACATACTCATGATACAACCCGTTCTGCATGTAAATTGATGTCAAAATATGTCGCCAACGTTATCAGGTAGCTTGGTCACGGTAATCGGTCTCTGAAAGTGTCATGCGTCATTTTTCCTCCTCTGCTTGGTTTATATGCGAGGAGCACTGCTGAGATTGTGTGTACACTTGTCAAAGAAACATCAGTTTGTCATGGTCAGCCATGTTTTTTGTTTACGTTTGGCGTCGTGCAACTGGAGCGTTTGGAGGTCGGAAGTTGGAAATTTCAACTGGGAAATTCCAACCTATATGACTTCCACTAGAACGCAGCATAAGATTTCAGTCCTGGATTTTGAGCAACGACTTTGATAGTAATACAACAGAAGGAACACTAGTTTGTTTACAGCGCATCTCACGTTGTTTTAATTATCAGTAGTAGGGAGAGAACTCCACTAAAAGTCATGGTTTCATGGTGGTTTCCACTGAAGCGTTTTGGGATTCCTTTTTTTTTACATTTTAGTTTGCATTGCACACATCTTTGCTAAACTTGCATGTAGGTATTATAGATGAGCCTCAAGATTGTATCTGCAATCCCAGTGACTAAGCCCCAAAGGCAGAATAAATGCATAGTGAAAAACACGATTATTAACCTGATATCCTTTTTAGATTAACGGTATCTTATCGGTATGTTATCTCTGACAGCTCCGGTCTTACATGATGAATGTGACAGACATTAATATCTAATAGCCAAAGCACAATCCCAGGACAAAAGACTACTGAGGAGCAGGAAGGATACTGAATGCAGGCGGATTCTTTGCTGAAGATAAGCTCTCAGGAATACAGAAAGTCATGAGCAGGAACAGAAAAAGCACAGAGAGGCTTACTTCAGACAGGAACACAAGGTAAGACATCTCGCTGTTGAGTCGGCTGAGGACACGCTCTACAGTTACACTCGGTGCTTACATGTGTCAGGTCTGGAACAATACAAATCTGTCACTTGGGTGAGGTGACCTGGCTTACACTGTGGTCGGTATTACCTATAGTCTCAAAACACTTTTTCTAACACCTTCCATAAAACTATGACTAAAGGTGCAGTTCTCTCTACTAAGCTCTTTTTTTACCTTAAGTTTTAAATGGAAACTGCAAACCCAGTCAGAATCTGTGTATTTATGTATATATTAGCTTTGGACACCAAAGGTGGCACAGGAAAACATGGACAACTCTCCACTAACAGTCCAAGACTGAGACATGCTGTTAAAAATAAATAGATTGGGGGAAAAGATTGACTGCATCAGCTTCTCACAACTGCTCAGCTCTAGAAAAGAAAATTGTTTTGTCAGTGACATATTATTAAATAGCTTGTCTCCTATAATGACAGACCATTTGAGACATCGGGGGTAAAGGGTTGCACATTTGGCACCGATGGATGAAAACACGGTACAAGACGGCAAAAGAAATATGCTGCTGCGTCAACATAACTGCCGTCCTCTTTTTTTTTTTTTTTTTTGCAGTATAATTTTACATTTTTTGGATGTGTTTTTGAATTAGCATAACTCTGTGTGGATTGAACTGTGACCAATTGTGCTAGTTTTGAAGCTACCAGACAGATAAGGAGATGTTTAGCTTTAAGATTTACACTTTTCATTTCAATACGAGACAAACAAACATATAATCAGGCAATCACCTCTAGTTGATCCCATCACTGCAGTCGGCTTGACATTCAACTCCATGTCACGCAGTTGTTTACAAGATTGTAGCACACGGACCAGGCGAGCAAAACGCCCACCTCAGCGCCTCAGAGACCTGACGAGGTTGTGGGCTTTTAAATCGACAATGCTCAATTAAAATGTCCCATGTGGATTATGTGCCTTGGTGTCCACATGATGGAATGGCGGTACTCTTTAACCCCACAAGCAATGGTTATCCACATCAATCCTGGAAAACCCACGGTGTCTGCAGTTTTTGATTGTTGGGCAGCCAGACGCAGTGCTTTATCGAGTTGTGATAGGATTGCTGATGAATCTACACCGTAAAATCTTTTAACGCCGACTCTGGATCCTGCACCTGATTACAAGGACCAACTGGTGTTCGTCCAGCCAACAGGCCTACGATATTGGAAGAGGGTGATGATATTAAACGAACGCTGTTGAGCCGGATCACGTATTGTGTAGTGATTTCATCTTTTGACCTCTTTGCAGACAAAATTTTTCAGATTAACACTGTGACGAAATGAAGGGCTTGAGGGTATTATTAGCCCATTGTCAGTGGAACAAATGAGCAGTCAGCATTCTCAACTTATCTTTCAATCAAAGGCCTCCTCTGCTCCATCTGAATCATCAGACAAGGCAGCACAATTAAGATTGTCAAGGCATGTAATATGTCCCTCAATTTGCAGAAACGTTCCTTTTCAGGATAGATAGATAGATATATATATACACAGTAGTCACTGCCTTGCAAAAATCAGACAATAACCACTGTATTCTGGGGAAATAAATAAGTAAAAATGAGTTTGAGTTCAGGTACAGGGCACCTTTGTGTGGACCGCTGTGTGGCTCTGAGTTTCAGCAGCTGGCATGATCTGCTCTGAGGCTTAGGCCCGTTCAACCAGCTCCAGAGCTCTGTGCAGCAGGCCGTCTATCATATGCATGACCTTTTTCATCCATCACTGGTATCTGACGGAGCTTTCTGTCCAGAAAGATAGAAAAAAAAGTCTTTGGCCACATGAACTTAATGTTGTGAAATCTGTGTGTCATTGGTGCCGAGCTTGTATTTGAGTAAAAATGCTCTCTAAATCAAGATAACACTGTTTAAAAGGGGACATGTGCTCATTTCTAGGTTCACTGGGTTTCTACTAGAACATGTTTACAAGTTTTAATGTTCAAAAAACACTTCATTTTTCTAATACTGTCTGTCTGAATATACCTATTTCACCTCTGTCTGAAACACAAAGCCCAGTCTGCTCTGATTGGCTCACGAGAAAAATACGGTGCACCTTTGTAAAGGTAGATCTCAAATTGTGGGCGGTATAGTCTATTGAGCCTGCATGTGACATAAGAAGGGGAGCCAAATCTGGATGGCTTGTTGGATCACATATTTTCTGATCTGTATGCCAGGGGTTCTCAAACATTTTGGGGCCAGGGACCCCTTACAGGGGAGACAATCTTCCAAGGACCCCCTCTTTATCATAACAAAGATTAAGTTTACGATTGTACTCATAGATGCCATAGGAGCTATTTGTATTCTAAAACGTTTCAACCTAAATACTTCAGACCTCTTTCATGGTGATTAACAGAAACACATTTAATTTTGAATCGTGTTAAGAAAAGATGAGATAATCCTGTATTAGTCCCACACCTGGGGAATTTGCAATGTTAGTGAATGTTAATACCACTTATATATCTTTAAACAGAGGGTGATTTTATTCAAATTGCATATGGACTCAACTTGACAGCATTTACAGAGCATTTAAAGTATTCACAGCGCTTCACTTTTTCCGTGAATACTTATGTACATGTGATTTTTTCGTTTTTTATTTTTAATAAATTTGTAAAAATTAAAAAAAAAACTTTTTTCACATTATCATTATGGGGTATTGTGTGTAGAATTTCGAGGAAAAAAATGAATTTAATCCATTTTGGAATAAGGCTGTAACATAACAAAATGTGGAAAAAGTGAAGCGCTGTGAATACTTTCCGGATGCACTGTTTAGCCTAAATGTCAAGTAATTGATCCTAAAAGCTTTCAGAAAATAAACAGTAGCAACATTGGTATAGTTCTAATAAATTCAGACATTTAAACTTTAGTAAGTGCTTAAACTTTAAAATAATGAACTTACGGTGTGTTCATTATTTTAAAGTTGTGTTTCACAAACATAGCAGAGTTTCTATTGGACCAAGTGTGGGAGTAATGGGCACAATATGCTTGTTTTATTTCCGCAAATGGTCCTCATCTGTAGATATGCACAATTTTATAATGTATAGCGAATTATAATATACGCCTTGACAGAGTGCCACAAACACCTGGGGGTCCCAGGACCCCCAGGTGTTTCTGGCTCAGTGAACAAGCACTGAGAAAGTGAGTTTTTCCTGATATGTCCCTTTAAAATGGTGGGTGATATGAGACAAGGTCACAATCTTTGCTTTGGAAAACCATTTCCTACTGTTGTCTCAAGCTCTGTGTGAAACCCACAAATGAATACAACAAGTTCCCACATCTCTCTGGCTCTCTGGGGATTGTCAAAAGACAATCTGGGAAATGTCGAGAATCCTCCACTGAAGCAGACAAAGCAAGTTCATCAGATAGCTCTATTCCACAGCTGCAGGTACATCAAAAAGTATCACAAATTAAATTGTAAAATTCTAAAATAACACAATTGAAACCAAAATTACAACAGACATTTGTTTAGGCGTGCATTAAAGCAGCATGGCATATAAAGTAGTTGGTGTGCAGCTGCTAAGGGCTAAGATGAGACAGAGGTATTTAGTTTTTTATTGACCATGGATATTTGAAATTAAACAGAGGGTTGTTATCAGGTTGTGAGGGCTCAAGGGTTTGGTACTTGGAATTCAAGAAGGTAAAATGATGTATGCCAATAGCTCGCAGTCTTCGATGAATACACAAATACACATTATGCGTGCCCACTGCAAATAATTGAAGAGGTTTAATTTTTCATATTAAAAAATATCATCAAGAACATCGTGCAAAAGGTGGTACTGTGTGCTTACAGAGCAGAGACCATTCACGGATGGAACAGCATTAGTGTTGTACTGATCAGTGAATACCAAGCGACAAACATTTTGGAAAGAGACACTTCAGCACATGCTAATTAAACAAATGAAGTTTTGTTTTTTTTTCTCCTTTTCAATTAAGCCAGTCAGTGTGCTTACTCTGTCTTGTGGTCGCCGCAGGACAGAAGGAAGTGGCTGAGGAAGGGAAGCAGAGTCTTGAATGCAGATTGAAATCCCCAAACAGAGGCTGCCCTGTGCCTCTGCAGCAAACAACTCCTAACCTGAATTGTCTCTGAACACTTTTAGAGGACATTAGTCCTGCATAGACAACTCCCAGGATAAAGCCTTCAGACAGCCGGGATTGCACACACTTCCAAGAGCTAAGAATGATAGAGTGGTCTGTGTATTCACACTGTCTCGCTCACTAGTATTATATGTTTATTAGTCTGTCTCAAAGCCAGTCTTATAAAACTGGCCAAGGCCCCTCTCTGTCACACAATCCATTTTTCACTCCCCACCACAGCACCACTTTTATGGTGTTGCTCTGCCCTCAGAAGAAACGGTCAAAAAAATTCAAATGTGCTCGCTTCTCAGCCGTCAAGGAATGGCTGGGCACCCAGTTATTTGAAATATGAGGTCACTGTCGCAATATACTGCAAGTCTTCATCTCCACTTTATCACATTTTTAAAAGAATAGTTTGCAACAG
Source organism: Sebastiscus tertius (assembly GCA_916701665.1). Classification (NCBI taxonomy): domain Eukaryota; kingdom Metazoa; phylum Chordata; class Actinopteri; order Perciformes; family Sebastidae; genus Sebastiscus; species Sebastiscus tertius. The sequence goes on from CAKAOH010022335.1 coordinate 26,861, forward strand.
CTTCTGCAAGACTAAAATGTAAGACAGATGCATTGTGGGAAGACCTTTAGCTTTGCTATCATTACAGTATTAATGCAGTATAGATGTCAGGAGGAGGACTTATCACTGCAGTGTAAATGCAATATAGATGAAGCAGCTGGGACCTCTACCATGGTTACCGCTATAGTATTAATGTAATATAGATGCAGGGTAGAGGATTTCTATCATGCCTGCCTGCCACTGTAGAGGTAATTAAGCACATATATGGTTGTGCTTTAATCGTCTTTTGGTTATAGCTGCTGGGGAATTGCTTTTGTGCTTTCAGCTGAGAGTTACGCTGACGCTCTACTGAGAAGTGATGAAATTTTAAACACGATCAATTGTCATGATTGCGAAAACTATGAGGAGCGAGTTGAAAGTATCCCTTTAAAAATCGACTAAAGAAATTATCTCTGACCCAGGTCTACTGCCCAGTTAAAAGCCTCGGAGCATTGTCATTCTCCAAATGAAAGGAAAGGGAAATGATTTATCTGCTCTACATAATCCTGATCACCCACATCATTAGTTATAATAAAATGCTAATAATGTATCATATGTCTTCAAGGGAAACTCATTTGTCAAACATTCATTTGAATATGACAAGAATCTCTGCATACATTCCTCTAACCTTTTCGCAGCAATGGAGATTATTACTTCCAACCCTTCGACAATAATACAGCTCATGGCGTACAGGATAAAGAAACGCTTTATTCATACGTTTCTGAAAGGGTACCTCGACTGTGTGCTCCTTAAATGAAACTTATATTGATGGTGGTTTGAACACGTGAGAGCAACATGAAGAATACTGACCAGACAACTTCCTCCTACCTTTTGGATTCTAGGTTGAGCAAGCAGATGGTTGTGAACACGGTGAGGGGGATTTCCCACCCTCTGGTCTAGATATCCCTGCCTCTGCTGAATAATTTGTATCCCCGGTGGCGACAGAATGTAGGCTACCCCTACCTCATAGTGATTAATGCTACTTCACCAATAGACCACATAAAATACCTAAAATAAAAATAATTCAATTCAGAAAAGTGCTGGAACGTGAGAACAGCACTTATAGTGCAAACAATAGTAAAATCAGAAATGTCGGCACTCGCGCATATGTGGCAATAAAGATGGCACCGTGTCGAGGCTACGTGATGAACGTCTCCACGGTGAACAGTCTGCTGTTCATCTCAGTAAAGATGGACCAAACGTTGCCTCCTTCCCTGCCCAGAGATTTGCAGAGATGTGGCTAAAAGAGGGACGACGTGCCGCAGATGACCGCTCCATGGGAAAGCAGAAAAAGAAGACAGAAGTCCGTCATCAAAGCAGACTGTTTTCTTAGTCTGACAAGTAGACATATACTGCAGCCTATCTATTTGTTTGTTTACACCATGGTGTGCTATTGCATTTTGTGATTTGCAGTTTATAAAAAAGCATTTTGGCACATCTGGCTAAGTGGCACTATCCAATGGTACTGAAAGAGGGATTTAATTCTGTCATGTTCTGTCACATTTGCATTTAACCTTTTGTTTTGTTGTATATGATCACATCCCCGATGTGTCCGAATAAGGAAAAGACAAGCAAGAGAGTGAAAATATCATGCTAGGGCCTACTTGATGAATTATATATTTTTTTAAATGACTAATATATTCCTGGAAATACAGTGGTTGAATTCAAGTTATTGAATAAAGTTAACATTTATTCTATAACAGCTGCAAGAAATCGCCTAACAAACGTCATCATCTGTATAGGCCCACTGTGGTTCAGGATTTATTTACATGGATAAAAACATGTTCACACCAGAAAGTGGTACAGCAAAGTGTATCTGCAAGTCTTCACAAAATAGGCCGTGCTAAAGGTGATAATAACTATTACAAGGGACTACTCACTGGGCTCGTTGGTGAACTATACTGTAGCTGGCCAACAGCTAATATGTTAGCAAACTGGGACTAACTGTCAGTTATCAAACTATACTCTGGCAGAGGCGGTTAAATAAAAGTGGATGGTGCAACATGACTGATTAGCTACGATAGCTTCCTCTTGGGCTCACCGGCTCTCCGTCCTTCAAAAAGGCAGCACTGTCGAGACAGCTTGCCATTGGTCAAAGGAACAAATTTGTGTGTCAAAGTCTACCAAGATTAGATTCAAGATTTATAGATTTTATAGATTATATTTTTAAGGATTTATTTGCCCCCACAAGCGAATCCACTGATCACAGCTATCACATTTAAATTGATTTATTTTGTCGCAAAATTCTAAGGTTTTAAATGCCGGTGTGACCGGTCCCTTCGTACTTTCTCTCGTCTCTATTATTTTGGCACTACATTCAAGTGCTGCTTATGATAATTGAACATTTTCTCTTCTGTAATCAGCACAGTGGCTGAGGGTTGTGGAAGAAGGTGACAGAAGCACAAACTAGAGACATGAGAGAACAGATAACAGCTGCTAAAATGTCCTCTGAGACCCTAGGATGCTTTATAAAAGATAATGTGTTGCTGCATACAGTAAAATCCCCAGGTTACGAACAAGTACCACCTGCACGGCGTTAAAAAACAGAAGTAGAAATCCCAGGTGCAGCAGCTTCAGTCTGTCTCACCGATTCCAGTGTATCACCCTCACCACTGGCTTCCCATTTTAAACCACTCGTGGAAAAATGAACAGCCATGATAGGATATATATTGCTGCTCCCGCTGTTGTCAGTTTGGCTGGATGTACGTCCATGTTATCTATTACCTCCTATAAATTCCAATTATCTCCCTCGTCAGATAAGATCACACCGGCACATACGCCTACATGTCAGCATAGCAATACACAGACAGAGCAAGAGGCTACCAAAATTCAGTGATAGCAATAAAATAATCCTGTCCTTGAATCTAATCTCTACTACCTCAACTGTAGACAAACTCAACACAAGTGTAATTAAAGCTGATTTAGCATGATTTACACGCTATGGGCAAGATAAAATAAACATGATTAGGTTAGACAAATACTGAGGTCAATATCTTTGAAGGCTTGGAAATTAATAATACATTTCATATGATAAACACTTGGCACCGTGGGCGCTAAGCATGGAATGCTAAACAGTTGGGTGGCTGTGCCAAGCAATGATCTGGGGCCCCCTGCTGTTATCGACTCAACCTTTTTTGTTAATTGCTGAAAATGTGCCTTTTTGGGCACTTGTTGTCCCTAGAAAAAGAGGCATAATGTGCTTTGGATTTGTAAAAAAAAAATATCAATGATTTTCTCAGATGCTGTGGCACTTTTTTACTTCTCATTTTGGAACAAACATTTTCAACTGCAACACACTATCTACAGTCGCAAACAGCCGTACAGTATTTGCTGTGATTAAGGGTGCAGACAAATTTGGCAAGATACTACCTTTACATTTGTGCACCTTTAAAACAAGTAGAAGGGATATAGACGTAAGATGTATGCCGGATGCAAACTCCAAAACTTTGGGTAATGATGCAAAATGTGTTTTGCAATTTCTGCAATCTGCGAGATCTGGGACACGCTGTGTTTACAGTGATTTCCACCTGAGAGGGACTGGAACCTGAGAGAGAAAGAAAATAATGTCCCGCTCATTGTGAGCTGCTTATCGCAGGCACTCAGCAGTGTCATCCTCTAAAATTAGCTTGTGCTGGCTGAGCACTATCTGGTGGAGATAAAATAAGGAGGGGGAGTGGGGGGGGATCAGTTATGCTGCATTATTAATCTTGAGATGTGGAGGGGAAAGAAAGAGGGAAAAAGAAAAGGGAAGGGTAGAGAGAATTGAATTGAGAGAGGGCGACGTGGTGTGAGGAAAGGACAAGATAACTTCCCTTTGAACTCCTTTTACAAGCTGAAGCTCCTGGGAGAAAAAAGAAAAACATTTAGCTAAATGAGGTTGCCACTCTCACCTGGCACAGCTGCAGATTTAGGTGGGTGGAGAGTCTGGCACTAGCTCGAGGTAAAGAAAAGTCGAGGAGATGACTCTCCCCTCGAGGCTGGTGGGAAATCACTGCAGCCGGGGACACACATATGTACACCGGTGCTCTCTCTCTGACACAATCACACACACTGGCAGAAACATGGCTGGCTCTTTTTTTATTTTCTGCCCCAAGAGAGATTTTGGATGGCCTCAGTGCACCCAATCCCACCTCTTATTCAGGTCACTGCCACACATCAGCTCTATATCTATTCTTGAGGTCAAAATTCAATTACATCACAGTTTAAAAGCCGCAGTTCAATATAGTGTTTATTTTTTGATAAGCCACAGCCACGAAAAGTTGATGTGTGGTTGTATTATGCCTTGACTAATAGCTTGGGGTCTGAGGATCAACTTTTTTCTATTTTTCATTCTCTCTTTCTAACAGAGTGCCTGTTATATAAGGCATTTATCTCATTTGATATTTTGGTCATTCAGTAAATACCTACTTATCTACAGGAAGTGGCTTCAAATGAGGCTGACTCAACAGACACCTAAGAGCATATAACCACGCACAGCCAATTAGTGATGCGCATGCATTTGTATTCCCACTGAAAAGCGTTTGCTGTGCGGCCGGGGCAAAATAAACCATGTGGGCTCGGTTGCAGAAGATATGCAAAACAGTGCGAATTTTATGAAAATGTCTGTTTTCTGTGCCGTTTTGAAACACTTATAGTATCATATTTACCATAAGAAGCGATGGTGTGAGCCAAAATGACATTTTGCAAAGTGAGCCATGTATGGAAATGTCATCAGAGAAAACAAGGGAGTCCATCAGTACCACATCCACAATTTATGAATTCAATGCATCTGGGCAGGTCAGGAAAAAAAAAAAAATGCCAGCGTGGCACTTCATCCACCGGTGATGAAAATCCAACCGTGATCCAGCAGGGTGGTTCAGGACAGGAGAGGGTTTTCAAGATAAAGCTGCTATAAAAAATGAATGACTATTTGCAACAAACACAGTGGCTCCTGAATCATTCATGGGTCATGTAATGGAAAAGGAATGGATGACGGAGGAAACCCTTTACCCAAACAAACTTCCGTGGAACAACAGGATTAAGAGGACAAATGTCACCGAACCTCAGCAAGGCCTCTCACCATCCTGTTTACTTCTATAGTTTGTTGTGTGTATAGAATATTAGTAGGCTGGATTAATGGGAGAGAAGATTATCAGCCACTGGGCCTGTTATATTTTACCTCACCCTGTCAATCTCCAAGATTTTCACTTAAATAAATGTCTGTTAAGTCATTATCTATCACTGAATGAGGTCACACAATGGTGATTAAGCCTATGACCCACTGATGAAAATATTGCAATATTTATATATTAATAACGCGTTAACGTAAATTAATTTTAACGCCACTAACTTCTTTAACGCATTAACACAACTTGTGATTTTTAGGTTGTAGCGGGCTCAGTTTGAGTGAAGATACTGGCATCTTATGAAACTAGAAACCTAAGGAATCCATTGGTACCAACCATGTCATACTAGCTTGTCACAAAGGAGGCTAAATAACGCTCCAAACCTATGCAAAATTTTGGTGAGGAAAAACTGGCATGGCCATTTTCAAAGGGGTCCCTTGACCTCTGACCTCAAGATATGTGAATGTAAATGGTTCTATGGGTACCAACGAGTTTTCCCTTTACAGACATGCCCACTTTATGATAATCACATGCAGTTTGGGTCAAGTCATAGTCAATTCAGCACACTGACACACTGACAGCTGTTGTTGCCTGTTGGGCTGCAGTTTACCATGTTATGATTTGAGCATATTTTTTATGCTAAATGCAGTACCTGTGAGGGTTTCTGGACAATATTTGTCATTGTGTTGTGTTGTTAATTGATTTTAAATAATAAATATATACATACATTTGCATAAAGCAAACATATTTGTCCACTCCCATGTTGATAAGAGTATTAAATACTTGACAAATCTCGCTTTAAGGTACATTTTGAACAGATAAAAATGTGCGATTAATCGCGATTAACTATGGACAATCAAGCGATTAAATATTCTAATCGACAGTATTTGAACATGTCTGTGGCGACGTTTGAAAACATGCTGTACTAAGTTACTGCTAATGCTAACCAAACATATCATACTGCTGGAGCTTCACATTAAAAGCATTTAACTAACAAAACACAAACTGACTTTTATTATGAAATAGTCACAGGAATTGCAACGTGTTTGTCAGTGAGCTTGACACTAGCTGCTATCGATCATCAAAAAAATGCGTCTACAAAACAAGACAACGGTCATTTTCAGCATTTTTGGACAGGGGATCAGTTTTAAATATTGCAGGGAGTAATGGAACAAGAAGTAGCACAGTGACATAGTGAGCTGTTAGATGAAGAGCTGCAGGCGACAGGCTGCAAACTTCTCAGCGAGGTAACCAACTACTCTCACTTTCGCTGTTCGCAGACTCATGCCGTGAGCAGCATAAAATCAGAATGATGGAAAAAGGCCAATTATTTCCTGACGACAATAGTTTATTTTGCTGCCCCCAGTATTCTGGGACTTGTAATATTAAACCACATTTGATGCTACCACCAGTAAACAAAGTGTTGCCAAATCAACTAGTACTGAAATCTTACGGATTGCACAAGCTAAAGATTTGAAGCATCAGTGTTTCGTGTGCAAATTACAAGCAATACTGATTGAAACTAAATTATCAAATAGTAAAAAAGATTGGAAATGTACACCATTATGATGAGAACACATGGTCTTCATGTCCTCAGTGAAATTAGATTGTGCTTTTCCACGTGTACCATTAATGCTAGGGCGGTTTGTACCGTCACTGCTCAAGGTCCTGCTTTGTGTGAGCTAAACTGTAGATTAACGTTTAGCTTCTCCCGTATAGCCTATTATAATGTCTATTTATGATTTTGTGCATTCTTCTATAGATTTTGTATTATCTCTTGATTTTATCAATTTGATATGCTTTGTTCGCACCTATTTTCTAAAAAGCTATTAAAATCAATTTAACTTGATTTGAAAAAAGTGAAGTAGAAGTATTGTGGTCATTACATAGATAACTTTCTGCCTCTAACTTTCTTCAAGGCAAGTCCCTGAAATGGTTGAGTGCATAAACCTCGGCCAAAAAGAAATTGCTTTCTTGTTCAGAAACTGAGAGGATATAATTCAACTGACCAAAAGCCTAAATGCAAGAGATTAGATCACCATAAAGATCCCAGCCTCAAAGAGATGAACACCTCCCTGCCAACTGCGAGGACACACAAAAGCCTGAGATCTGTCTAAATCGTTCTCTCAATTATCATAGCAGAAATGCTACAGGAGGATTCAAGGTCCTTGGATGATAAAGACGTCACAGTAAGAGTAGCTCAAGTCACAAAGAGCGATGAATGAGAATTGAATTTTATTCATGACATTGGTGCTAGAACGTACAGTAAAAGACTATCAAAGTCATGTAACTATACAAATTCAGGCACAAGTACAACACAACCTCAGTTACGGTGCAAGAAGATAGTGCCACAAAATGCATCACTTTTAAAGCTGGTTCGCCTGTTACTCTCATTATTTCCTTCTTCCGAAACAGTGGTGAAGAACACCAGGAGCACATGCCAGGAGTTGAGTTTTCATTAAGACAAAATTATGACTGGTGTATTACACCAAATTAATCAGAGCACACAAGGCCAATTTGCCTCCTAAGTTATGACCAGTTGCTGACAAGCAATGTAGCCTTTAAAAGGCTATTTCTTAAAAAGAGTCTGGCGCACTCCACATAAAAAGCTCCGGGGCTACATTACATCACTTCCAGCAAACTTCATGGAGAACAATGAGGATAAAACAGCATCACCGATCTGTTTTAGGTAAATATTCTCTGGTCTAGCTCAGCTAAAAATACAAAGGCATTTAATTTGTCAACACGTTAGCATGTCGTTCACTACCGAGCATGTTTGTAACTGGTACCAACAGCGTTATCTTCGCTTCACCTGTCTCTCCTCTGCTCCGGATCGTGTGTGGAGAGGCTAAGCCCGACACTCGGTGAAAGACGAGAGCAGAGGATAGTAATGAGGCTGTGGCGCTCATAATTCTGCAGCGGCGGCGCTCTGTACAATATAACTGTAAATAATAATAGTGCTGAAAAATTGGATCTATGATTAAGTGTGTTAAAATACAAGAATAGTATTAATACGAATATTAGTTGAAGTATTTGTTTGCTTCTTTTAAGTATTAATGCCAGAGTAAATCAGAGTATTGCACAGTTGAATTATTGCACAAAATGATTGTACTGTTAAGTCAGTATTGCACAGTTGAAGATACAAATAAATGATGGGGTTATAGCTGCTGATTACTTGAACAGCAAACCATGGAGTGGGTGGGAGACATTGTCCGAGATGACACGTAACTTGTACAACATCCTCCTCTCTGACACCGCCGCTCCACCTCCACAGTGTCACTGGCCTCGATCAGTCTGTTGGGTCTGTTGCCATCCGCTTCCGTCAACCTGCTTCCCCAGCACACAGGACAGCACTGGCCACCACACACACACACTCATAAAACATCCTCAGCATTGCAAAGAAAGGGTGAAAAGAGGAGATGTCGCGCGTCATCATCGCGTCATATCATTGAGGTACAACACACGCAATAAAATCTGGTATGCACTTGCTGAAATTGAGCCAATAGCAACGCACGAACATAGCTCCAGTTACACTGCTCATGTGTCATACCCCATAGCTCAATACCGTGTCCCAGCCTCCTTCAGTAAGCCTTGAGTATAGGCCCAGCAGATATTCAAGGACCTCAGCCTCCTCAGAAAATAGAAACGGCTCTGAACCTTCTTGTAGAGGGCTTCAGTGTTCTTCGGTGCCTTAAACCTGCATTCTTTCAGATAGCCAGCAGGGGGCGACTCCTCTGGTTGCAAAAAGAAAAAATGAGTCTACTTCTCACTTGATTTATTACCTCAGTAAACATTGTAAACATGAGTTCATGGTCTCAATCGCTAGTTTCAAGTCTTCTTCAATACAGCATGATGTTCATTTAGTAAATTATGGTCCCATTTAGAGTCAAATAGACCATAAAGCAGGGGATGCTTTGGGGCATGGCTACCTTGTGATTGACAGGTCGCTACCACGGAATTGTCCGGTCTGGGAGTTGTGCGTGTTTTCGTCTTACTTACTTTAACCCTTTCAGTATTTTTTCAGTTCTTGAATGTTAATTGCAACATTTTGGTCACCTAAAAATGTCTTATTCAGCGTTCGGTTGTACTTAGCTCCACCCTCTCATGTCACTTCTGGTTGCAAAAAACCAAGATGGCAAACTCGAGGCTTCAAAACGGTAGTCCACAAACCACTACGTCTACTCTTATATAGCCTTCAGCCTATGGTCCAGTACAGCTTATTGCAAGGCAACAATTGCTGCATTTGGGTCCATTTTATTTTTTGTGGTGTGTTTTACCTATTCCTGTAGTCAGACATATCTCACGTGACTTCACATTGACCAATATCTTGTATAGCAATAAGAGTAGACACTGGGTGTCTGAGAAGAACAGCAGAGTTATCTGCAATTTTCAACAATTTGGTCTTCTGGTGTGAAAGGAGGAGTATTACTGTCACTGACTGTCTAACCACAGAGATCAGAGCACCTCTGGTTTTGACTTGAGATGCAGTCTGAGAGAAAAATACAGCACTGTAATGTATGATAACGGTGAATACAGCATCAAATAAGAAGTTTCCAATACAGGGCATCTGTCACTCTCATGTGCACACAGATACCACACACATGCCCCCTTTCAAAGCTGAACCTTTAATCCGAAGGGGTTTTGACATCTACGGCTGCAGAACAAATATATATGCAGTTATATGATGTTGGACTCATTTCAAATACAAGGTGGCTTTTTCCTTTTAGCAGCAGAGGGGAGAAAATCAATAGGCAGAATAATGATGCTGTTGTCTGTGCCACTTCCACGCCTTTACATTCACTGTCATCAATTTACGACGTAGCCTTTAGACCTCAACCTCGGTTTTTATTCATCTGCTCTCTTATTTATTTGTAACACCTGAAAGTGTGGTGGTAAAGGGAACATGTGTGTGTAGTACACTGCATGTGTTTAAGGGGGGATGGCAGGAGGTGGCAAGAACATGAAGAAGAAACTATTAGAAAATTAGAGAGGCGGATGGAGACGAAAGAGAGAGGAGGTGTGAGAGAGAGGTAGCGAGAGATCACAGAAAAGATAAAGCATCTTATGGAGGTGAGATTTTCTGACAGACCTTTTCAGCACTCTACACACAGCTAGGAAGGAAGGCTTTGGTTCAAAAGGTTGGCTAGTGGTCCGCCTGCTTGCCAGCCTGCATAATGATGGGAAACGAGGAAATGTTCTTACTCGGAGCAGAAGATAAAAGGATTTGTAAGGGTATGTAAGTACAGAAGAGGAGTCGAGAGAGCGATCAATAATTAATTTACTTTCAACAGTCAAGGGCAATTAACACGCTTTTTTGCCCATTACCCGCCTAAAAGGGCCGACACTGTGGCTCTAGCCCCTAATCTCGCTGACCATTGTCACAATCGAGGATTACACCGCTAACAAATCGATGCACACACACGCACAGACACAGAAACACACACACACACGCTCCCCTAGACACTGGAGACTTGGATTAGCAGCAGTTTTGTATCGTTACAAATGTCGAACATGCAGGATTTTGTTGCATTAACCTCCGTCCCGAAGAACAGGACGGCTGAGCGAGTCGCTGTTTGTTTGCACAAACAATGCTGTGCCTCTGTTATCCATCACAAAAATGCAATTGCAAAAAATGTAATGGCATATCAATATCTGATGTGGCCTGAATATTTAGAGCAGAACGCAAAGAGTCACTGCGGTGTGACTGTATATATCAGAGTACAAACACATTTTTTGGGCTCTCTTTTTATGGGCTCTTTGCAGTTATTCTGGCAGCAGAGTGGGTTGATGTCGGAGAGAGCTTTCTGTACAAAAAAAAGGTGTGAGGTTTGTTCACTTTAATCGTGAGAGTGTCCATTTCTTTCAGGAAAATTAATCTTTATTCATTCACAAAATGATCATTTTTACATTTTTTTAATGCCAGAATCTATATATTTGCTTCATTTGAGTCTATGCAGAGGAAGAAGGAGGTTAGCGTTTTTGTTGTTGTAGTCTGAGTAACGTGGCGTCATATCCGTTCCGTATCCGTCAACCAAAACAAACAGCAGCCAGCCGCAGCGAGCCGAAACGAGAAAGTAGAAAACGGCGAAGGTTCTGTGTGGATACGACCTGCACCCTCACATTAAATCCAACGTGGTAAACACTACACATACAGTAAAGTATGGAAACACTTTGCCAGGAAAAGCAGAGCTAGACATCATGGCTAAAGCTGCAAGCTATCTCTAACATGGGCAGGAAACGTTATTGTATTACTTTAATGTGCGGTCAAGCCAGTCATCATTTGCATCTCCGTGGACAAATCGGCCGACGCTACAACTGTAGAGCACCCATATACTGACATTTATGTTAAATGCATTCAAAGGGCCCAGATAGAGTTGACCATGGATGGATAAAGGGAACGGAGCTGACGGGAGAGCTAACGACAGACTTGGCAAAGTTAGCAGAAGTATACACATGTGACTATGTTCGGCTTTCAAAATAAGGTGTTAACAAAGTGAACTATACAAAATACATATATTGAAATAAGATTCATTGGATTGTATTCATCAGAAGTATAAAATATGGCATGTCCCTTATAAATTTAAAAAGAAATACCACTAATTTGTGAGGGAAATGTCTTTGATTTTTGGGTTGCTGGAAAGACTGGATTAAATAATGCCTGACAATGACTGATATATTTGACTTCAGGACATCTCTGACTACATAAATAATGAAAATGAAACATTTTACTGTATTATTTTAGATATTTTCCAAAGTAAAAATCCCTAGAAGTGTATGATTCAACATTTCCCCATGGTCTAGTGTTAAAAAAAAGTAAACAAAAATCGCAATAAATCATATTATTGAATCACAGTACTTAAGAATCACAATGCATATGGAATCACCACCCAAGTATCGTGATAGTATCAAATCGGGAGATAGGTGTATCGTACCAGCCCTACTATTTTAGTACTACTGCCCGCTCGGATGGAAATATCTACATATTTACTGTGTGTGTTTTGAACTGCAACACTTCATATGCCAATTGTGTCCTATATTCTAAAACATTCATCCTCAGAGATCATCATCATAAGCTCTTGCAGCCAGTGAATGATTTTTCTAGATAGAGATCTCCACTCCACTGCGTTCATCAGCATTTCTCATATCGAATATGTTGCCACGGTAACACCATTTACGCAAGATGAGCTGACCTCAGAGTCAAGATCAAACTCTGCATAAGAAGCATATTTCCGCAGCTCATTCTGCCCCAGCATTACCTGATGTAAATGTGTTGAGTTTTTTTTTTTTTATATATATAAACTGGGTCAGAAAACCCAACTTGTCCAGGGAAGCAGGCTCAGAGATGGATGATACCCAAAGCTGTAGGGAGTAGATTTAACATAGACCGGATTCTGGAGCTGTGACACCAGTGATTACTGCTGTGAACCGACAGGAGGGAAAGCTCATTTAACTAAGTAACTGCCAGGGGATCATTTTCCTGCCCAAACTGAACATGTGTACTAAAAACTGACGAGGGGGAATGAGCTGCTTTTTTAAAAAAAACAACTTACTCGCTATGTTACACACATCCACATTGCCGTTTCACCAGATGGGTCAGAGCACAACGTTGCCAGGAGCAGGTAGGAGTTCATTGTCTTGCTCAAGGACAAATCAGCATGGATGGAAACATTGCTTGGAATATGGAAGAATCCCTGTTTATTCTTTCTGCATAATAAAGACCTGAGGATGTTTGTTTTCTAACTATACTTTACCCGTTTTACATTCCTTCCCTCGGAGACTAATCAGGTTTTGTTACTGTTAATTACTGGCTGATATACAGAAGGAAGCTTCTTATTACTAGTGACTCTTTTTAAGCATACAAAAACCAGTGCTATCACATTTCATTACAGTCCATAATTCATAAGATATAGACAAAATGCAAAAGCAAGTATGGCAAAAAACATTGAGTAGATTTTGTGGACCAAATTTGGTTAAGTGGTATAAGAAAAATGTATTGCAAAGAAAATAAAAGAAAGATTTAAAATACTTGAGAAAGGGTATAGAGGCAGGCTCAAAATAGGAGCTCCTTACATGCTTTGTTTAGCCGAGAAGATCTATAGAGGCTTGGTCCTGGACTGCTTATGGACTGCTGACGTACTGAAGGCTGACTCATAGTATTTCCCACTTTGCACTTCACCAATGTGATTTATTTCTCTGATCTCATGTAGGTTGTAGCGTGATGTTTGTCTGCAACCTACTGATTATGATGCTGCTTTTTGGGCTCTCTAGACAAATGCATTTTAGAACTGCCTGGGCAAGCAGTAGAAACATACACAAAAATAGACCACTTCTCCACCCAAAAAAATACTTATTGACAGCAAGTCAATACAAGTTGAACGAACAGAGGTCTAGAGTAGAGGACTGCATTGGGATTGGGTTAGACTTTCTTATTTTCCGTCATTTTCTAGTAATGTCATAATCAATTACCTGCCATTTTTTCATTTTCATTTAGGTTATTCATTTATAAGGGCATGTAGAGAAAAAAAATCTATAGCGACAACTACTGTGCGGTCAGTTTTTCTGTCAACACCACACCAAATGATTTTAGCTCTGCTGCCACACTGGAGACTTAAATTACCAGCGCCCAAAGTTTTGAAGTCGGGGAAGATTTCTCCCAGGGAACTGATCAGAAGTCAGCAAGACTCTCTCACTCCTTTGGTCGTGCAGCTGCACCCAGACGCGCTCCAAGGCCTCCAAACGTGATGTCAGCACATGGGTGGAGAGATCTAATCTCTCAAAATGATGGACAGAACTTCAGATTATTCCTTTATTGTTAAAAATAGTCAGTCAATGACAGAAAATATGATGAACCACATAGAGGAATGGAAAATTAAGCTCAACAATATGATAATCAGGGCTGTCCTCGACCAAAGAAATTCTTAGCCGTCTAACACTCATACGATTTTGTCGACTAATCAATTAATTGATTTAATCGACAGATCTGTGAAACTGAACAGACTCGCACAAAAGCACCACTTTAAATCTGGTGTTTACCAGAGAGATGTGCTCATAAGTTTCTTGGAAATAAGTCATTCAGCATGAAAACCAATCAACTAAAGAAATCAGTCGACGAAGACCAAAACGACCAATTAGTCGACTAATCGGCTACGAGGGGGCAACTCACATCAGTTTGCCATGCATCAGTTTCCTTTTTTAGCAGATTCCCATTACATTAATGAAAATATATGTTTATCATAATCATATCTAAGCACAAGAAAGACAAAAAGCTTAACTACACTTTCTTACAGCTGTTTTTCGGTCCGTGACAGCAGCGTAGGGCACAGAAGCAGCTGTCCGCGTGTAAATTACATCACCATAGAGGGGTGGCCATCGAGGACAAGCATACTGTACTCTCACGCTACAACTCAGTGAGCTGCTATATAGATTAGCTTACAGTGGTTGTTCACTTCATTGAGCAATGTCATTTTGCAAGCACAGATACACATAGTCCATCTTCGTGGGACAAGGCACAGGCAGCTTACTGTCAGTCGCTGGATTAAAGACATATTAGTGTTGGCCGTTTTACAGTCTGCTCACAGAGGAGGCCGCTGAAAGAACGTGGCTAGTTTTTTTTACCCTATTTCACACGTTAGGTTGGGATTCAAAATATTCAGGGTGTGTGATTAACTGTTGATATACTGCTGATACACAAAGGAAGACACAAACTATTGTAGTGCTGCAACAACTAATCTATTAATCGCCAACTATTAAATTCATCGCCAACTATTTTGATAATAGATTAACCGGTTTGAGTAATTTTTTCAGAAAAAAAAATCAAAATTCTCTGATTACGGCTTGTTAAATGTGAATATTTTCTGGTTGCTTTACTCCTCTATGACAGTAAACTGAATATCTTTGAGTTATGGACAAAACAAGACATTTGAGGACAGCATTTTGGGCTTTGGGAAACACTAATCAACATTTTTCACCATTTTCTGACATTTTATAGATCAAACAACTAATCCATTAATCGAGAACATAATCAACAGATTAATTGACAATGAAAATAATCGTTATTTGCAGCCCTAAACTATCGCGGTAGACATCACCTCCTTGGCAAAAGTAATGAAGTGCGACACTGATAAATGCTTGAATTAATTGGGATCTCGGTGCATGATGGACAACACTGACAGCATGTACCAATAGCTGAGCCTTGTTTGGGTAGCAAAATGCCTTCTGCATACTTGAACATGGCTCTGTTTGAAGCAATTATGAGTGTAAATATGAGTTACACATCCCAGTGTTGGCTGCTTTTAGCCCTACAGCCTTTCCATTTCCAATGAGTCAAGAAAACGTTCAATTTATTTGCAAAGCCTTTTCTATTAAACAAGTCTGTCACAAAGTGGTTTACAGAACAAAGCACATCAGTGCAGATTAAAACAGGACCAACACAGGGAGGAATAAGCAAAGTGCACATTCCAGGCTGCTGGTTTCACAGGCTTTTATAGTCTCTGTTTCAAATGATCCGTTTTTATACCAAAGATCTACTCACAGTGACCACAAAGAGACACAGATGTTACAAAACACATGACTTGTGTTTTGATACGGTGACTATCAGAAATACTTGTTATGCCGTGTTGAGTTTTGAAATTTAGATGTCACCAGGAATACCAACAAAGTCTAATAGCTTTTTTGATGTAATTAAGCACAGCGATCCTTCATGCTATTGCTGCTCAGCCAACCAGTCATACATGTCAAAAGTGTCTCAGGTAAAAAGTGCAAGATATAACAAGTATCTTGACACCCACACTAATAACCGAACCCCTTTTTAATTAAAATCATGAATATTAAACTTGTTATTTAAATATTTTTAAAGCATCAGAACTCTCCTTATATTTTCAGTTCATTCGCATGTAATTCAGATTATCTTTGGGATTTTCAGACTAAAATGGCAAAAAGGTCACCAGATGTCAAAATCCAGATGTTGTATTAACAAAATATGGCGCTTTGGACTTGCCAAGTAGCAGAGAGATTATTATGCAGTATGTAAATGTATCCGTGAGAGTAGTTGAATAATCAAACCATACTGACTTAATAAAAATATAGCTTGACCAGCAATATCCTTCATATATGATTATTTTTCTAGTTTTGCAGAGCACGTCTCTAGTTATTCTGAAATCTTCTTGGGAGAATGATTTGGGATTGGATATAACGGAGGACCAGTGGAGAAATGCCTTGAAGAAATGTACATGTAGCATCAATATGTATTAGGCATGGGCTGATACGTTCAAAGTACTGCTTCATCTTCATTCTTCCAAAGTAAAACTTATATCCTAATGTAGACTCTATTTGTGAGCGTTGTAGGCAGCTCCCTGCTACTCTGGCACACGTATTCTGGGTCTGTCCTAAATTACCTAACTATTGCAAATCTATTTTCCAAACTCTGTCGGAGGTTCTTGGGCAGGTGATAGAACTTGATCCTTTGTTTGCAATATCCGGTGTCCCAGGAGAGGGTAGTCCTCCTAGAGATGCTAATTATAAGAGTGTGACCTTTGTATTGTTGTTAGTGTGCAGGCTGGTTCTCCTAAACTGGAAAAACCCACAACCTCCCAGTTGCAGATCCGGTATCGGTATCGTGCATCCCTAATGTCAGCACTTTAAACCTAGAGAAACTCAGGTTTATGCTCCGTGGCTCTGCCCTTTCCTGACTATACGCTGAATCTAACCTTTAAATCTCCTCAGATGTAATTTGCAGACCTACAGTCATTGTAATTATTTTTGGATACACCGCATCAATGAAATTTTATTTTATTCTATTCATTTATTTATCATTGTGAGTGTTTGTTTTTAATCCTTTGCCTATTATTTAATCACTTTTTGTACTTTTTTTGTTTGTTTGTAAAACACAAAATGTTGTTTGCATTGAATTTAATACCAATAAAAACCAATAAACACATTTAAATATATATATATATATATAGTTTGACACAGATTAATATCAGTAATCCATCATTAAAAATAAAATATATAAATATGTCTCACATGCCAAAAGCTTGCCCAAAGCTTGTGCACATACTATATACAGTATGTTTATGAGTGACATGAAGCCCCCTATATATACGACTAGGCTAAATGAGTGTATTCCTCCCTGTGGCTCAGATAGAGAGATGACAAGATCATTATTGACTCTAAGACACGGTCAGCAGCACCATGGATAATAGCCTATACCTACTGAGCCTAGCTTATGATTCCTCAGAGGCAGCTGCTGGTGAGGTACTGAGAACGAGAAATAGTTAAGTGACACGTCTGTCACGAGGCACAGAGGGAATGAGCACCTCCTGCAGATGCAAAGAACTATCTGGAACCTCTTATGCCGCAACCTAGTCCAGAGTGGCGTCATGTCACTGGGTTTATAACTCCTGCACTTGTGCATGGGAGGTGGTACAAAAACATCAGTCAAGTGGAGGGTGCACGGCTTGACTCTCCCTGTCCCCTTTTGTGCGCCGTACAGGGGCTGGTGAGCAGGAGGTTGACAGTTGCCTAAGGCGATGGAGGGGGAATTGTAATGTGGATTTTTTTTTTTTTTCTCCGGTGGGTGGGGATGGTGGGGTAGGTATATAAATAAATAAATAAGACACACAGCTGCTATTTACAGATATATTCTTTCCCTAGTGTGTGCAACAGACACACTCAGTGGAATCCCAATGTCCTCTACCAAAACGTTTGAGGAGGGTTGAAAGATTGAAGTCAAGTGTGTAGCTATACTGCCTCCCTGTGGATAGTTTGTGAAATGCAAATCCCCCAATGCCACAATCACACTAGAATGCACTGTTTCATGAATTATTATCTATGGTAACAAATGTGAGAGGAGATATTTAGATACATCGATGCGCAGAGCACAGACCGAAAATAAATGGTTTTCTGAGTTTGTTGTGAAATAAAGTGAATGTTCTCAGCAGAGAGGCCTGACCTCAACCATCCAACACCTTTGGGATGAATTCAAAATGCAGACTGTGAGCCAAGCCTTGTCACCCAACATCAGTGGTCGACTTAAGCAACATTCTTGTGGGGCGTGCAGAGGCGGAAAGAGTACTGGAATGTTTTTACTAAAGTACAAGTAAAATTACTTGTGACAAAAAACTTATTTATTTAAAATGGTGTATGCAAAAGTAGCCGACAATGGCTGCTGTAGAAGTAAAGATACTGGCCAATTAAAGTTGGAATATTACAAGAATAAAGTCATAACTTTACGAGGAAAAAAGAAAATAACACGTAACATTGCTACTACTATACTACTATATACTAATATGACTTTATTCTCATAATACTAAGACTTTTTCTCATAAACTTCTGACTTTATTCTCATAATATTATGACTTTATTCTTGAAATCTCAGATTTTTTTTTGTCCTTAATGTGATCCTAATACTCCGTCGTACTGTCGTACCATAGACCTACAACAATGATAAATAAAAATTAAAATGTAATCAAAAAACAGTTATTGATTTCCACTCATTTTTTAAAAAATCCACGGGGAGACAATGGAGAGGGGCTGAAGAGCCACATGTGGCACCGGAGCCTCAGGTTGCTGACCCCTGATCTGGATGAATGGATGTTCTGGATGGATAGATAGATAGATAGATAGATAGATAGATAGATAGATAGATATATAGATAGATAGTGCAGCATTCAAGCTTATGTAAGGTAGACTACTGTATGCATGATGTCAGCTTTTTTATAAGCCTTTGGTCCCTTCAACAGCTCACATGATAAGATGGGCAGTAATCCCAAGCCCTATACTCACAGCACCATTAAGCATGACTTACAGTGCATTTTAATAGCAGCATTAGTGAAAACGCTAAGTGGAAAGTGACAAATATATTTTCCCAGTACTCTTCTTGAGGTACTGGGACCCTGATAACTACAATTCTATGAGACTTTCTACATCTCTAGGTATACCCACCTGCACTAGCTGCAACATTAACAAGCTGCTTACATATTAATGAATTCATAATTTAACAATAGGCGTGGGAGCTGTTATGTTTAATACACATATTAGGCTATCACATTTTATTTTCAAATTTTAATGGAAATTGACACAATGCTCCTTTTACTTAAGTAAAGGATCTGAATAATACTTCTACCTCTGGCTAAAAGCCAAAATGTAAAGGTAAGCTAGAGTGGGCTTTAAAGCAGCTGCATATGTTTTTCTTGCCTCTGCTTATCTTTTGCACATTCATGTTGCCGCTGTCAATTACAGGTGTCAGCTCGGGTTAGCACTTCCATCTGTCAGGACATCAAGGTCATCAAACCCAGCAGCCCACACCTCAGATGTCAGCTGTTACCACTAAAAGGTGCTAATCAGGGAAAAGAGGCCAAGAAAGGAGGGAAAGATTTTTGCATAAATCAATACTTAACAGCGTTTGCCAGCAGATGATTGTGATCACTCTGCATTGTCGTCTTATTTAAGGCTTTGAAATGGCAGGCGGAAGCAAAGAAAAGATATACTGATGAATGGGGAGATAAGAACCACAAGATAATGAAATAATTAGTCAGATTGTGATAGAATTTCCATCTGTTTTTACATCTCCTTGATGCAATAACTGAAGTATGTGCTTCTTAGAGCTATTACATCATGGAGGAAAAAATAATTAAATTGTCCATCGGAATATGTCATTACGTTATCAGTTAATTACATTAACATATTTTATCACATTTTGTCCTCATCTAGAGGGACTATAAAAGTGACACATAATTGCTTTATGTAACACACACCATACGATAAATGGACAAATAATCTGACTGACCTGCGCCAGGAGGGCATCTGAAGGATTTGCTGTAGCTGCAGCAGGTTAATTTACTTGATGTTGTGTTACGGCTGAACAAAGGAGAATAAAAATACCAGCAAAAATAAATCAACAACTGCTCTTCAAATACCAACACTATGTTGGATTGTTTTTATGGTTTTATGGTTGCCCAATACCAATCAATCATCATGCATATGAGATATAAGAGTGGCGTATTACCTTCTTTAAGAAAAACAGGTGACATTATGTGCACATTTATGGAGAATTTCCAACAGCAACACAACTAAGAGGGCTCTAAAGCTTTCAACAAAGGCCGTTTGTTGTGTTTTGCATCACGAGGTAAAGCCTTAACCTTACAACCATCACTGTGGAGCTCTCTTCTAATTTCCTCTTAGTTGTCTCTGGTGTGAAAATGGGCCTTGATTGATTGTCTCAATTACAGGGAGGCTTATTTCAAACGAGCTGGAGGGGTCGTGTTGCTATTGCTCTCGGTAAGCCAGTCAATGGATGTCATAGATTACTTAAGGCCCCTTTAAGTCCAACTGCAATTTGTATAGCCTAATAAAGGCTAAAACCAACTGAGACATAAATTACTGTAGCTACCAACACAAATCCCTTTATCTGCCTTAAATAGGTGGGAAGCAAACATAAAATCTGGTTACCAACCTAACACACAATGTCAGTGAGTGGAAGAGTGAGAGAAGATAGATAGAGCAGGGGTGACGTTATGATGATCATTGTTTCAAACAGCCTCCAGAAAACACGTGATTAATGACAAACATGATGGCAACCTTGCATTACTCAAAGCAGAGCTGCTTTCAGATGACGTGGGATGTAATAAATTGCTGAGCAGCCTATTATTAGCACACATATACAGCTTCCCTACAGCTGCATTGTAAGGTTAAATGGTATATTATCAGGTGTGCGTCATGTATTCAGCTGACAAAAGGAATTCTTTACCTACTTGCAAAGCCATGACTGAAATATCCTGAAGCCTTTTTACCCCCAAAGACATGCATTTTACATTAATTATATCAGCTATAGATTACTTATTATTTTCCTCACCTTTACATATAAAGAAAATTAAATACTTTTCCAAATGAAGTTCCCAAAATTCCCTCTAAACCACCACTAAGATGTTTCTTTTTTCCAAAACAGTCAATTGGCATGCCATTATGATTTAACAATAAAAATAATCAGCTCATAATCAAAACCCCTTGTTTTAAAATAACCCACTTCACTGTATATAATTTATTTACATCACTCCTTTGTACATGTACTGCTCAGAAATATGGGGCAGGTGTTACATTCAAGGCACATTCAAGTCTAAGCTCTCCAAACAAATCAATTTTTGCTTATGCCACATACAAAACTAAATCTGGAGTGGAAATAATACTATGTAAACTGTATCAAAGCAGTAGATCAACAAAACTCGATCAAGTAAACTTTTTTTAACTGAACATTGTACACTGTAATATGGCTTGTGCACTTAGAAGAAAAAACGACATACCCAACAATATGTATATTTAGAAAATATACTCATTACTGACATCTTTTCTGTGCTCAGGTAGAAATGGCTCGCAAGTGATAAATCTGAGGCACATTGTTACTACGCTTCCTGATCCATAATGGTGTGAACAAGTGGAAAATAAGTCAACTTCAAAAATCTTTAGACACTCATTATGAAGCACCATGAGTATCTTTAAATATATTCCCTAAAAATCCCAATTTCAACTCTTTACATATCCCATACTGCACAAGCTAGAAACTAAACAGTTTGAAGTTAAGATCTATTTGCAACATCGGCAATAAAGTGACTTTTAAATAATTTGTCAAACTGAAAAACAACTGCACATTGATGTCAAAACTTCCCAGACTCTGCTGAATTCAAAAGTTTTCTATCATTTTGTTAGATCAGTCACTTTCAGAAGATGTGGGTTAAATCACAATGAAATACTGTGCAACTAAATGTGCAATAAATCTGTAAACTGGCTTGCATTACAGTACGAACAGAGAGCTACAGTTTATACCAAAGTAGAAAATGTTTTACATTGGGGTTTTTTTGCCTTTAATGTTAAATATTTTAAGAAAATAATTGACATACACTAAGGGGAGGATAAATTAAATAAATTCTCCACAAATATGCAGCTGCATTTGAAAATTAAATCTGGGCATCAAAACCTCTTTTACTCATCTTCAACCCACCACCACAAAAAAACAAGACGATAGTGCTACATTTTAACTGCACGTATCTCACCATAAAGAAAAAAAAAAGCTTTGGTAAAGTGGTAACAAATAGGCAAATAGAAAGGAAGCAATTTTATCTCCAGCTCAAGTGGTTGTTAGTGGATAAACATGTAAGTTACATTCACGGAAAAACGGCAGGAAATCTATGCTGGCAACAGAAAAAGGCGTGGTTGATGATCCTCAGGCGACAAACTTGTTCTTGGTTGAGGAGCCGCTCTTCGTGGCCGTGTCTGCGTGCGACTGGTATCCGATGACCGCTCGTGGTGGAACGCCTAACCTCTCTTTGTACACACGCCTAAAAAAAAAGGCAGAAAGAAACACATATTGCATATCAGAAAATGCACATAAAAAGACATTCAGACTCTATAACATGCATATTCCTCACTTAGGTTATCTCTATCAGTGTATCCTGCTGTAGTAGACTAGTTAGCTGAGGCCCTCCAATTATGGGGGTTTTCTGCTCAGCTGTTAAAAGGGACAGTTCACCCTTAAATCAAAAATACAAAGATTGTTTTAGTGTGAGTTGCCGAGTGTTGGAGATATCCAACTGTAGAGATGACTGCCTTCTCTCCAATATAAAGGAACTAGATGGCCCTCGGCTTGTGGTGCTCAAAGTGCCAAAAAAAATACATTTCAAAAACTCAGCAATGTCATGTATTTTCTTTCTACCGAACGAAACCCCGCAAACCATATCACCGTGCATCTACTCACGGACGAGAGGCTCGTGCTTGTGGCAGTGCGAGATGTAAACATTAATGCCATCCTGCTCGGCTGAGTTGTAAGGTTAGCCAGCAGTAGGGAGTATAGATGCACGCTTCCTTCTGCGCGGTGATAAGGTTGGTGGTTGTAATTCGGAAGAAAGAAAATAGTTCCTATATGAAACAGCTCACAATGAGGTCTGTGGATTATCTTGAGTAACCGGGTCATGATTTCTGGAAAAAGACATTTTTGGCGCTATGAGCACCACAAGCAGAGTGCCATCTAGTTCCATTACATTGGAGAGAAGGCAGACATCTCTACTGCCGATGTGTCCACCGCTCAGCAACTCGTCCCAAAACAATCTAGATTGATAAATAGCACTACTGGTAAGAGGGAAAATATGTATTGAACTCTCCCTTTAAGCTAAATGCTCATCTACCACTGAATTCAATTTAAGTAGCTAATTTCAACTATTGGGGTTAAAATACTTGCAAAGTATAAAAATAAGACATTTGAGCTATACAGGTGATTATTCTCTTTACTATGACTGAATGTATGGTTGAATTTCTATTTGACATTTGACAGATTTGTCATCAGTAAGTGTGTCATCTTCAGGTCACCCTATGTGTGTGATGGCATCTTTGTTTTCGTAGTCTGTGGTCCATATTGCTATTTTGTCTCCTTTGGCTCGGACGTTAATGACGGCTCCGCACACGTCGTCGCTGTGGTCGTCAAAGGCTTCACCCACGAGACACAAGAGCTGCAGGAAAAACAAGACATTATTTCCAAATGTTTTGTTATTGGGGAGCAGTTAGAAACTGATAGGCCTCTTTCAAAGCAGGCATTCTGACTCTGTCATAGTAGGAAAAGCACAGGTGTTACAAATAACATAACTGCGTTCTATTCAAGTGTCTCAGTAATTCGTGACAGAGTTACAGTGAGCCGACATGCACAATACCAGGACCCCTGAAACCAAAGCAGCAGAAAATGGAAGTCACCCGTCATTAATTCTGTTGTTTACACCTGTGCTTTTCCCTGAAAAAGGCCTAAAGATACAAGTAATAAATAAAATACTCGACAGGACTGAACATACCGTCTCCAGCCAGAACCGATCCAGGTCTGCTCTACGCTGCTGCTTGGACAGAGTTATCAGCCAGCGGCCACCTCGTCGATTCCGTACATCCTCCCACATGGGCTCGATCCCATCCTGTATCCACAGAAAGGTCAAAGGTCACAACACTTTAAATAACCCTATGTATCCATAATGAACGATGGCTTTGATTGATCAGTTTCCCTTTAGATCACGATAGGATCTCTCTGTCGCAAACTGCAGTGAAAAATCCTAATTGAGACACATACTCCGAATGCCCATAAACCTGAATAATATCGGCATATCCCACATGTCTTAATCAGAAAACGCAATATTTTGTGCATGTAAACATTGTCAGTGTCTAGTCCCTTGAGTTAACGTGAATATCTATTGACAGTGGAAGCTAAGACAATTCACAGTTTTAAATGGATATATACTGTAAAATGTTGAAAGACAGCGATAAAAGCACGTTTACCTTAAACAGCGAGTAGTCACAGCCAGACATCAAGTTACTTGACAGCTGAATGTGATTGTATAATCTGTGAAGGAAGGAGGAGATTTTATGTTCAACAGAAAACCTTTTGGCAGCCTGGCTGGAAACACGGGTGGAATATGAATTGTACAGAGTACCGATCCAATACCAGTGCGTTAAAAACAAAAAAAAACCTGTAGGGAAACTAAATGAACCCTTGAAACTAAAGCCTTAACTACTGTACACATCGCTGTTTCACTAGTGGGATTTTCCAGTGTCAAATATTGCCAAATTGCTGACATTTTGCAAGCTCTGGCTCACGTTACGCTCTCTGCTAGCACCTGCCCGATCGGTACTGCGCGCGTGCAGCTCTCAACAGAGATGAGAAAGAAGCGAGACGGCTCAATCGTTAGCTACTTTCATCATCAGCTCCGGAAAAAAACGATCAGGCAGGATGTATGTGGGTAGTGAGTGACGTGTTGTTGTTCCTCTGTAGTGTACCGATACCCGATCCAGCATTTTAGACTGTATCGGAACGACTGCTGAAGGGTACAACAGGAACAAAAAACTACATTTTAAGAGCTATTTTTGAAAATGTTACATTGTTTTTTGGTGGAAGGATGTAGGTAACTAAATTAAGATGATCTGAGGTTGGCTAATTGGACAGCATTTAGTAGTCACATATAGCAATAATATACTTACGCCCAGAAGTCTTCCACAGTGTCAAATTTGGAGATGAGACGAACGTTGGCTTGCCATGTTTTGCTTTTGTCGTTCTTGAAAAACCAAAGGGCCCACCTGCAAATCAAAGAAGAGTTAATACAGAGAAACTGCAGGTTTTCCCTCATTCGTCATGTTGCTCATTAACAACTTGTATCACTGGAAGAGATGCACAAACTTCCTATGAAACTATTCTACCTGATATAGATGAGATATACCTGCTTGACTCTGTTGTGAATAAAAGGGAAAAGGAGGAAACAGAGCTGTGGTCTTACTTGTTTTGTAACGGATGCTTGATGTATGACTCAGGACTCATAATCTTTTGAATGACTGCTTCACATTTGTCCTTTTCAGGATTAGCAGGAACTGAAGTTGTCATCTAGGAAACAAAAAAGTACAAAGATGCATTAAGACGTATTTTCAGAGATAAAAATGTGGGGTTTTTAAACGGTCATGTTTCTAATGTGCCATCTGTGATGACGGCTACTGGCACTGTTTGTAGCCTCATTATCCAACTTGTCTGGTGTTATTGGCATACAATCGTTTTTAAATATATTGTTATGGTCATAGCTGTGATACTTAAAGAGTGTATTGTAGACTGGGGGTATTTCTATTTATGGAGCATGAGTAGTTAAGGAGAAGTTAGCAGTAGGGACGGAGAACATACAGTACATGCCAAAGCACCCTGTGACAGTCAGTATTGCTCCTTTCTTGTCTCTGTGTTACTTTGTGTAATTCTGCACTGCTCCTGCGCATTTATATATTGGCACTTCAGACCAGATTTTCTTCTTTAGATAATAAAGTTATTTTTTTTTTTATTTATCCTTGTCTGTGAGACTAATATCAAATAATTATACATTTAACCCTGTCTCCATTTTGCTTTGCACTCGTTCTTGACATGTATCCCCTCTTTTTTCTTCTATTTTCTATAAAAGGTACTGAGTGTTTCATCTCTTGTGTGTGTGTTTATTGTAAAAAAAAAAAAAAAAAAAAATCAAAATCGAAAATAAAATTTAAAAAAAACAGCCTACAAAATGAATTTCAGAAATATTTGCTTATATTCAATCGGAGGACCTCCTTTCCTTAACTTCATCATCATTGATTTGGAAATTTGTGTATTTGGTTGTCTTTGTAATATTATGACTTTATTCTCATGATACTACTTTTTTCTCTTAAACCCATGAATTAATTCTCATAGTATTATGAATTTATTCTCGTAATATTATGACTTTATTCTCACAATACTACAACCTTTTTCTCTTAAACCTAGGACTTTATTCTCATAATATTATGACTTTATTCTCATAATATTATGACTTTATTCTCACAATACTACAACCTTTCTCTCTTAAACCTAGGACTTTATTCTCATAATATTAGGACTTTATTCTCTGAATCTCTGATTTTTTTTTTCTCAATGTGGCCCTAATTCTCTGTCGTACCATAGACCTACAACAATGATAAATAAAAATGAAAATGTAAACAAAAAAAAACAGTTATTCTTATTATCATTTCCACTATTTATCTATAAATCCACATGGAGCCACTGGAGAGGAGCTAAAGAGCGAGGTGTGCGTCCTCATTCAGCCCGAGTATCAGAGTTCATCTCAGGGTACCGACTGAGTGATCCTCCCGGTAAACACGCTGTTTTTAGCACGAGCGTGTTTTAGTCTGGCGAGTTCTGTTACCGGTAAGTGGAACAATTAACGTTAATGACGCTGACGGTTTAGTATCAGTGGATTAAAGCCTATATATTGTGGAGCTGAAGCCCAGACTGGATGAATAAATGAATGTTATCTACCGGTACCGGTGTGTTTGTGTGTTGCAGTCAGGTAACTCACCACCAGAGCAGTCGCCATCTTCTGTGAATCACTCTCTCTGTGTTTTGGTGTCTGTTAAAATACCTGATTGGACCATCTGGTGCTCCACACTGCGCATGCGCAAGAAGATGGATAAAACAGTACATGTTGATCACATGGCTGTGTGTGGGAAACAATAGTCATCTTCCTCCCAATTATTGATTATTCATCAAATGCATGGGTGGATTATAAACAATCATGCATTTATCTAAGAGTAGTAATCAATTGTCCTTGAAGTAATAAGAATAGATCAGATAAATTAGATTATTTTAGTGGAAAATTGTGCAATACATGTAATTCAAGTAATAGTAAAGTTAGTATACTTGTGACCACTGTCCTGAACTTTCTTTTTTTGTATATACAAGCATTACTTACTTACTTAGTCCTTGTTGCGCCTGGTGGCACATAGGGCAATGACTGGATCTCCACTCATCTTTGTTGTTTGCTTTCTTCTCAATGCTGTTCCAGCTGTATCCTCTCGTCTTCATCTCTCCTTTGATGGTTCGCCTCCAGGTTGTTTTGGGCCTCCCTCTTTTGCGTTTTCCCTCTGGTGTCCAAAGCAATGCCACTACTGTCATGTCATCAGATGGTTTCCTTAATACATGTCCAAGCCATCTCCATCTTCTTCTTATCAATATTGTTTCCATGTCCAAGCACCCTGTCGTTTTGGGTAGTTCATGGTTTGTAATCTTCCTAGGCCAGAATATCCTCATGATCTTTCTGAGGCGGGTATTGTGAAAGCTGCAAAGTTTGCCTATGTCTCTTTCAGTCATTCTCCAGCACTCAGCACCATATAGAAGGACAGATAGTACACAGCTGTTGTATAATTTTATCTTGGTGTTTCTAGTTATGTGTGTTGACTTCCAGATGTTTCCAAGTCTTAGAAATGTTGTCCTTGTTTTTCCTAATCTGGCCATAATGTCTTGATCAGCTCCACCATCTGATGTTACCCGGCTTCCTAGGTATGTGTAAGATGACGTACATGTCAGTTGTTGTCCATTTAGCTACAGGCATACAGAACAATAAAACTGAATTCAATTTCTAGGTTGACTTTTTGCACTCTAACTGAATCATCTTAGTCTTTTAGCAATATTGATAAAGTGATGTCAATGTGTCACATGTTGTTTGGGTAACAGGGTGATCCAGAGAGCCATTAAGGTCATACCTGCAACAGAGTCGGTTCTAGCTCTTTTGGTGCCCTGCTGTAGGTGAAATTCGGATTTGGAGTCCCAGTCCAAAAAGGTCATCTCGATTAGTAGATAAGAAACATCCCATCAAACAGCAAAAGTCACTTCTTTAAATTGTAAAACTTGACCGGCACAAAACTGAGACAATGCAGATTAAAAAAGTCCACTTCACAACCTGTGGCAGTATATTTGGGGAAAATACATTCATATTTTGTGTAACAGCTTGTCTTGAATTGCACATATACTATATTATGTATGTAGGAGACCAACCAGCTGGGAGTGCAGGCAGCATAGTGTGCTTGTTGATGATTAATGTACTGCATTTTGGGGTAATATCACAACAAAAACATAAGTAAACCCAAGGGCCATTCTCAGTCTGTTTACCACCCCTGTGGAAGTATGTTACAGGCTTAGTATATTGTGCTCATAAATAGTATACATACAGTATATTCTACAATGTGCAGGTTTAGCGGAAATGTGCATTGATAAAACACGTTCCTGTTGGTGATAAACAGTAATTACGAGATAAACACATGAACAGAAAATGACCCTGATTGTGTGATTACAACTATCTTTTACTCAGGATGAGGCTTGTGATCCTATCAGGCCGTGGTATGCTATCTCAGAGGCTGTGATGACCTTACCAAAATTCAATGTAAGTACAATATTTAAGTATGTATTCAAGATGTTTTAACTGGAACATTTGTCCTTTTTTTATATTGCATTATGTAAAACATATTAATTATTTATTCAGTGTGAGTACCAAGTATGAATGTGGTACTGTATACTGTAACTGAAGTAATTAAATGCTGTTTTCATGCTATGAACTCTTGGAGGAGTGACTAAATGAGGCTGAAAGAGACTCATTGTTGACTGTTCTAGCTAAGAGCAGCAGCCTAATGCCTTTATGTATAAATATGTTATCTTATAAAACACCACACAAGTCAGCAAATGAGCAACAAAAAGCAGAAGCAGAAAATAAATTAATTTTGAAAAGAATTTAATGACACTATTTTTGTTTCAAACATAACATCTTTTTGCTGTTACTAAAAATGATATTCTAATGCTGAAAGTGAAGTCATCAAAACAAGTGCAGAGAAGAAAATTAAGTGTTGCAACTATGGAGGGAGATTGTTTTAAAGGCCGGATGTGAAGGAAGTCAATGTTTTAGGCACTTCAGAAGGTCAGCACCGTGCGGATACTGCAATGAGAAAAAAAACAAAAAACATAATTAGGTTAGGATATATAAAAACTAAAAGTCGACAGAACAGCAGAAAACAAACAAAGAAAACTAATTGATTCTCCCCTGATGTTCTTCTCACCTCTCTCCAGCGTGCATGAGGTCAAATCCCTCATTGATCTTCTCAAAGGGCAGAGTGTGGGTAACAAACTCATCCACCTTCAGCTTCTTATTCATGTAGTCTTCCACCAGTTTTGGAACGCTCTCCACACTCTTCCACCCTGGGGGGGTGAATACCAGAACCAGTTTAATAACTAATTATTTAATTTAGGCAAAACTAAACTGAATAGAACTAATGTTTCACCAAAAGGCCGGGGGCAAGGCACCTATTCCCAAACAGCTGCTCAAGGTTTACTTGGTGGAACAAAATATACACCAGATATGATAATTAACTACAGTATTTTACATGCTGAATTTAAGAGTTGTTCCATGACCACCTCAAGGCTAATTAAACACCACTACAAATACAGACACGTTCATAAGAAAATGCTATCTTTGAGTCCAATTATCAAACAGATAGTTTAACTCTAGTTTAAACTTAGCTTATAAACTTTTCATAAACTTCCACCTAATATATTGAATTCTAAAAAAAGACCATAGTTAAAATATGCAAAAGACTTTGAACTCGCAGAGAGTGTGAACCGCAGACAACATCACTCCCATTAGAACAAGTGATTATCTAACACAGTCAGTCACCTCCAAAGGCTGTGCCCCTCCACACTCGGCCCGTCACCAGCTGGAACGGTCTGGTCGAGATCTCCTGTCCGGCTCCGGCTACGCCGATGATGACGCTCTCTCCCCATCCTTTATGGCACGCCTCCAGAGCGGCTCTCTGAAATCAGAAAATGATTAATTTCCCTGGTTTCTATGAATTGCCAACTTATGAAAAATGGTTTTAAATGCTGCTGTTGCGTACACACTACGTATATAGACACTTTTATAGTTTGCAAACAATGGTGACGTACATTAGTGTGCGCACGCAGTTTGGCAACGGAAGTACATCAGAGTGCAATAGCTTGTCAAGCTATGTAAGGACATTAATCATTGAAGATCGCAAATGCAACCTAAACAAATTTACTTTCCAGATCTGTGTGCTATTAGTGAGTCGATAGAATCCATTAGCAAGTGACCCAATATTCAGTGGCCAGATATATACACGTATTTGGTGGGGAAACCTAGCGTGTAACGTTGCACCAGCGAGAAATTACGAGCATACAAGTCACAAGATTCTTACAACTACGTTATCTGTGGTCATGAACAGAATGTCAGATGACAGACTCAGAGTTTTGAGTTTATTGAGTATTAAAACGGGAGCTGCAAACATAGGCATTTTTGATCGAGTCCTCAGTCAAGTGGTAGTCAGCACTTTTAATAGCTTGCAGCCATAGATGCCGCCGGTGTTTTGGTTTAACAGGTGACCGTGTTAAATGGCGACTCTCAGCCGAATGCGTCAAGGTTGCTCGTAGTAACGTCAAGCTATTGAAAACACAAACAGAACATGGAGGTGTCCTCGTAAAAGCCTTCAAATCAATTTTAAATACATACTCATATGTGTTTATTATCTACGCCAAAACATTCACGTTAAGTTCCTTCGAGAAACCAAGGACGCATTTGGCGAAAAGTCACCAGTTCACACGGTCACTGGTTAAACAGAAACACCTGTTGCTCTGAAACAGTCGTGATCCTGTTGGGAACTCTGTTAGAATATTATTTCTGACAACCAAACACGCAACAACAGGACATTTTATTGCTGGTAACCGTTTTAATTCAATGTTTAAAGTTTGCTAACTCGTCTGGACGGCTGGGGCAAAACACCACTTCCATTGCTAACATGTATATTTTTGATGACAGCGGCTGTAAAAGGGTTTACTGTATATCTGCACTGGCTCTACTATGTACATCTACCAACCAACTAACCGGGATGACAAATGAACACTCGTGAAAATGTTTTATATGTTGCTTAGTGTCATTTCTATAGGACGTCCTGCATGTTTTTTTTCACAATACAATCCGAAGTGTCTCACCATGGTTTGCACATTTCCGATGCACTCAAAAGAATAGTCCACGCCCCCGTCGGTCATCTCCACCAGCACCTCCTGGATGGGCTTGCTGCTGTCCTTTGGGTTCACAAACTCAGTGGCTCCAAACTCCTTGGCTTTGTCAAACTTTGAGGCGTTGATGTCCACACCGATGATCCTGGTTGCCCCAGCAACCTTGCAGCCCATGATAACAGCCAAGCCGACAGCGCCAAGGCCAAAGATGGCACATGTGGAACCAGGCTCAACCTGAGTGTGCACGCGGTAGAATAGCAATGTGAGAATTCAAATATTACTGAATCATTTTGCATATAACAAATGTACTGTGTGAGAGAACTTTAAAGTTAAAGTCACATTTAATTATACAAATATCAGAGTTGGATTGCATTATTTTGTCTCTCTTTTTAATTTCTAAAAATTTGTGAACATGTCCAAAATGTACTTTTGGGTGTGAAATTAATGTCCCAACGAAAACATGAAAAAAACAACAGCAACTTGGAAACAGACGCCCTTGGCAACAACTCATTGTCACATCAAATATGCATGATTAATGAGGGTGACCCATTTCAGAGTGAAGCCTACAAACAATGACAGCATTTTCAGCTCTTTTCATTGTATCCTTTGGGCGACAAACTCGTTCTGCATAACGAGCTTCAAACAATAACACTTGAGAAATAAACTCATGTACAAATGCTTCTTTTTTTGTAAGGACGTCATCTTGTACTGTAGCGTGGCCTACAGCCTGCGACACCCACCTTGGCCGTGTTAAGGGCAGCACCGTAACCTGTAGAAATGCCACATCCGAGGAGGCACACTTTATCCAGCGGAGCCTTCTCGTTCACCTTGGCCAGGGAGATGTCGGCCACCACAGTGTACTCCGAGAAGGTGCTGGTCCCCATGAAGTGGAACACTTGCTTTCCCTTGCAAGTGAAGCGGGAGGTATTGTCGGGAAGCAGGCCCTGGCCCTGGGTTACTCTGCAGGGAGAAGAGGGATTCTTTTCATGTATGTATGATGAAACTCAATGACTCTGTACTTCCATGCAGGGCTCAAACTAATGAGCTTTGATTCGGTTGCCCTGAGGTGAGGCACCTGAGGCTGCAAGTTCAACTATTGAGGTTGCAAGGTCTGCCACAAAGAAATCCTTTTTTTTACCAGCTCAAGGTTGCATAAATGAGTCTGACAGCATTACCTAATTTTCTGGCAAAGGTTGGTCTTGGGGTTTTTGCAGAATTTGCATTCACCACACTGTGGCACGTACAGCGGGACGACAGTATCACCTTGGTCAAAGAGAAATGTGAATAATTAGAAATCATACCAAAAAAAAACCCCAACATACTTATTCACAACACATTTCATTATCATGTCCTGCAGCTCCATACCTGGCTTGAATTTGGTGACACCCTCACCAACGCTCTCGACGGTTCCAGCACCCTCGTGGCCCAAGATGGCGGGGAAGAGTCCCTCGGGGTCACTGCCGCTCAGAGTGTATGCGTCTGTATGACATACCCCTGTGGCGAAGATCTGAGAGAGGCACAGTGTCATTTAAAGTTCATGTCAGACACAGCTGCTAAATGCAAGAGTGGAATATAAAAGACGTTAGGCCTGTTATTAAAAATCATCTTAATTTCCTTAATGTCTAACTTCAGGCATTCCCAACTTATGACACATCAAAGTCCATTTTAAAGGGAGTTTGGTTGTTTTGAAGTGGGGTTGTATGAGGTACGTATCAATAGTGGGTGTATTACCTACAGTCAATGACGGTCAGCACGCCCCCAGTTTGGAGAAGCAGACAGGAGTTAACGCATGGAAGCAAAGTAATGTACTAATGTGGACGGGACCAGCAGCAAAACTTATTTTAGCACCTAAAAAAAAAGGCCCACCTAAAAAAAAGTCAATAGCAGTTTAAGTGTACGCTATATCTAGACTATTTTTACCGCTTTACCTTGCCGTCAGACAGCCCTTTCTGACGGGGAACTGAAGCCGTTGTATCCATCTCTGCTCTCGCCAAAGCAGACCAGACTCCATTGAAAAAAACTGTAATTTTACCTCGCAGAGCACAATGGAGTTTCCAACGGAATCTGGTTGCTTTGGCGAGAGCATAGATGACGGCTTCCCATCGGAAACTTAGATGGTTTAGCTGTCTCACCGCAAGGTAAACCGGTGTATAAACTCTAAACACAACATACACTTAAACTTCTTCTACTTTCTTTTAATTCTTTTAAGGTGGCTAATATACTTTTGCTGCTGCCATCGTCCACAACAGAACATTGCTTTGCTCCTGTGTGGTAACTCGTATCTTGTTTCTCCAAACTGGTGGCGTGTCGACCGTCATCTACTGTAGGTAATACACCTACTATGGATAAGTACCTCATACACTTCAAAACAACCACACTATCCCTTTAAAAACTTCGGGCTATGTGTGATTCTTCCAGGGTTATTTGCCTGCCTCTCATGCCAAGGCAAGTCCCTTAAAAAGAATACAAAAGCTAGATACAATGTCAGTTGCATTCATGCCAGGCAGGTTTGGTTTACCTTGATGCGAACTTCATGGGCCTTGGGTGGAGCTACCTCCACCTCCTCAATGGAGAGAGGCTTCCCAGCTTCCCAGGCAACAGCTGCCTTGCACTTGATGACCTGAAGTCAAAGCACAGTAGTTTGTTTTTTGGTCAAACAATGCTTCTACAAGTAATGAGTAACTGCAGCCATGGTCTGAAATTACGTTTTGGAAAATTTCTACCGGGCAGTCAATATTTTTGTCTGCCACTTTTGAAATCTATGTAGAACGCTTTAGATTTGTTAAGAAAGTAGAAATATGGAATATATCACGTAACCTTAAAGCTAGAGTTGGTAATATTCTTCCAAAACATTTTTTTGTTATATTTGTTGAAATTGTCATTACACCCCGACAGCAATCGATAAATCAAATGCTCTGACAAAAAAAAGAATAAAATCCAGTATCTGTAGCAGGACTGTAATTGTAATAATAATAATAATAATAATAAACTTTATTTGTATAGCACCTTTCCAAACATAGTTACAAAGTGCTTTACATAAGTTAAAATAGTGCAAACATCAACATAAAAACAATACAGAATAAAAACATAAAAACATAGGCCAAAATAAAATGTCGAACATAAGACTTTTGTAAAAAAAAGTCAACAATAATGAAATTTAAAACAAGGGATTGCTATAAAAAAGACCTTCCTGTAAGCCCGTCCAATCATTTTATTCGGCTTGAATAATCTTAATATAATATTTCTTATTATAAGGAAAACCTGTGCCATGGTTTTACCTGCCACAGCCAACATTTACCCTGTTATTTGGCAGGTGGCAGGTGCTATTTTCATTCCCTGACTGCAGCCATAGGTTACCTGAGGCTTTACAGTGTGTGAGAGGTCGAGCTAGTTGCACAATGCACTTTGCCTTTGAACTGTATCCAGAGCCTGTTATGCAAAGCAAACCGAGATCCAGTAGTTCACTGATTGGATTGCATTGGTTACTTCAGATTTCTCATGCTAAATGAGTGAATAGATTTATTGCACACACACCACAACTAGTTTTCAGTTTCTTTTTACTAATCAGGATTAAATATCTCTCTCTCTCTCTCTCAGGAGAAGCATTGCAATAACTTGCAGCATACCAGCTGCGACTTACTGACCAAAGATCCCTGTTAAGTAATGCAACAGTGCTTCTTTGTACTTGTTTAATCACTGTACCTGAATGCATGCAAGCTAGTTAAGATCATTGTTATGCTTCATGTGAAATTGGTGGGGTCGTGGGTGGAGCTACTTCCACCTCCTTCCTCAATGGAGAGAGGCTTCCCAGCTTCCCAGGCAACAGCTGCCTTGCACTTGATGACCTGAAGTCAAAGCACAGTAGTTTGTTTTTTTGGTCAAACAATTCTTCTACAAGTAATGAGTAACTGCAGCCATGGGGTTGCCTGAGGCATTACAGTGTGTGTGTGACAGACAGGTCGAGTTGGTTGCACTTTGCCTTTGAACTGTATCCAGGTTTATTATGCAAAGCAAACCGAGATCTAGTTGTTCACTAATTGGAGGGGCGTCCTGCTTTAATACCACTAACCCAATATATTATTATTATTATTGTGCACCATAAACAGGGTTAAATATCTCTCTCTCTCTCTCTCTCTCAGGAGAAGCATTGCAATAACTTGTAGCACACCAGCTGCGACTGACTGACCAAAGATCCCTGTTAAGTGCTTCTTTGTACTTGTTCATTCACTGTACATGAATGCAGGCACACTAATTTTACTTTTTTATGCTTCCTGTGGTGCAACCTTTAAGATACCTAAATAAGGAAATGATGCATTTAAAATGTGCATTGTGTATTTCGTGGAAAATGTACCTACTTTGCCAGCTGTCTCCATGTTGGTTCCTTCCAAGAGAGAGAGGGAGGGCTGTGAGCAGAACCGTAAAGGAGTTTTCTTTACTGGACCAATCAGAAACGAGGACGTGCAGCGTACGCATGACGTAAGCACGTATGATTCAAAATGTGTTTGAAAATATATATATACAAATATATCAAAATCATTTGTTTTGTGTTTTTTTTTGCTTTATTTTCTTTTAACTCTATTCTTTCTTTTTATCATTATTTTTTTTTCTTTTCTTAATTTTATTTAAATTTTGAATGATGAAGTTGTTTTCTCTAGTGTACTGAATGAGTTTGTCTATAAGCTCATCTACTTAAAAATTGGTTTATAAACTATTGTAATTACGAACTATAAATTGCATACCTCGAAAAAAGGAAAAAAAAAATATAAAACAATATATATCAAAATAATTTTATTTCCATCGTTTAACGCATATAGATCAATATTTGAAAGTGATAGCTAATTCTTGGCATTGGAAATAGTAATTTCACAAATTAAACAGCAACTGATCAGCAAATTTGTTTCGTCTGAAGGTATTAATTTGTATAAAAATAGGTAAAATCAGATTCATTTGGTATATTTCAATATCACAATAATTAATATTGTATTTAACTTCCCAACAAGTCCAATAACCTAGTTAATCCTAAATAAATATAATAATATATATATGAATATAATACATGTATATATAAATACAATATATAAATATATATAAATATTATAGATATAAATAAAAATATAATATACATATGCATATAATATACATATATAAAATAATATATTATAAATCTTAAACCTCAATTGTATTAAATCTATGATTATGCAAATAGTTTTCATCTCAAAAGTTTAACTACTGGGCACAAAATGTCCTGTACTTCACTGAAAAACATCAGTATACGCATACTGTATGTGCACTTCATATGTATATGCAAACCGTTGCATGTTGGGCTATGATTGGGTTCCAAGCTTCACCCCTTCAGCAGATTTATGTGAAACCTTGTAGTGTCAGTGTGGAGTTCTGCATGGTAATGTTCAAACCGCAAAAGTGAATCAACAATAAGAAAAACACATTTGAGTATTATTTATCTAGTATTCTCTAGCTATATTTGGACACTTGCTGAACTATCATTCTCCCTATTCTGCACCTGAGGATGACACTTTGCCTTCTACTGAGAAATTAAATAAAGACACAGTTACAAAGCACCTTTTAATCGAGGCTTTTAACAAAAATGTGGCAACATTCTGCTTAAGAGTTTACAAATTATGGGTATTAAAATGTTTTAAACTAACAGCATATAAAGCATTCCCACACATTTTCCCCTATCGGAGGTAATGAATACATGGAGGTTTGTGAATGTATCTCTGGAAATCTTAGTCAAATATCTGTCATGGCCAATGCAATCAGCACTGGATAATGATAAACCTGTTTTTAAAAAGGTCCCCAATGACACTCCCTAACAGGCTGAAAGGTTCTCATTTTGTGACACACAAGCATAGATATGAACCTTTTAAATAAAAATCACATATTCATAACTGGTACAAAAATAAAACAAGAAAATCCGTTCAAGTTCTTCAAAGGAGAATGGCAATGTCCATATTCTGAGTCCAACAGGCCAGGCGCTGGCAGAGAACGCAGCCTTTTCGCTTGTGTAGCACGAGACGGGGAAGAGACCGTCACACCAGACCGTCACTGTCAGATCATCTCCCGCCTACAAGTGAACAACAAAATAAATGGTTACCTTCGCACCAGGAACAACAAAGTACAATTTGTAGAGCATTGAAAAAGAACAAACCTCTGAATCCACGTCCTCCTCCACCTGAACCTCCTCTTCCTCTGAAGCCTCCTCCTCGTCCACCTCCAAATCCTCCTCCACCGCGGCCGCCTCCAAATCCTCCACCGCGGCCACCTCCAAATCCTCCACCGCGGCCACCTCGGAAACCACCTGAAAGAAAAACAAAGCAGAATTAATCAAACCACTCTTACAAGTAGTGCTCTAAATAGGCACAAAGGAAGCACACTTTAAATCCACAGTAACTAAGACTGACAGATCATTTCTGCAGAAGTGGCCAAGAGGGAAAAAACCCTGGTTGTGTTAAAGAGTCACCAACAATAAACAAATCCAGGGAAGTACCGGTTGTAACCAAGTTGCCCTTAATGCCAATGCTTCTCCCTACAATATGCACACGTTTGAATGCAAGCTGTCCTCAGAAGTGTACAGTGTTCTACTTTTACCAGCAGCCGTGTCCTCGTAAAAGCCTTCAATTTAACTTTGATCCATTATAAATACACTCATTTGTGTTTATTATCTAGTTAACACGGTTAGCAGACATTAGAGTCACTACCAAAGATGCTCTACTTGCCACCGCAGTAATGGCAGTGCTGCTAGATGGTGGAACACACAAAGCGAGACAGGATTAATTAAAATGGGGCAAAGTTTGGATGCCTCACCTCCACGACCACCGCCTCTTCCTCCACCTCTTCCTCCTCGGCCTCCTCTTGGCGGACCCTTCTCTCCTGGCGGCCTGGGGAGGAACCTCTGCAGCGGGAGGAGCTTCATTGGATCTATATAAAACTAAAAGAGACGTTGCAAATCACACACAGTGTAACACACGGAGGCACTGAAATGCTTTGAAGTATGCAAATGCAGTAATTTTAAATGTTATAGATGTCTATTATACCTTCTGCAGTTTCTTAAACGAAGACGCCTTCATATTATCAGACAGTTTGACTGAAAAATACTGCAGGGATAGGTTAAGGACTTAACAGGATTTTGAGCAGCAACAATTATATTTAATCCCCAGAGATTGAGCCTTACTGGTTGTTTCAGAGGACCAGAGGCTAAAATAAGGACAACAGAAAGGATACAAAGTCCCGGAGCTGGCCGAATATCTCATCCACCTTCCCGATCTGCTCCTTGTTTTCCAAGTACACTGGCGCGTTGAAGTAGGGGACTTTGTTTTCCTCTGTCGTACACTTGCACACAATGTCATCCTCACATGGATGCACGAACTCTCCCACGGCTGCAGAGTGGAAACACAATGAACGACAGTTAGTTTGGTATGAGGTGTTCTTGCCATCATGCTGCAAAACTGTCCTGAAGCCCTATTCAGACCTGGCATTAACATGCGTCCTGGGTGATCTGATCACAAGTGGACAACTTTAAGTACAGGTGTGAACGCACTCAAGACGCATTGAGATCAGATCGCTCAGACCACATTCAGAGGTGGTCTGGGCCACCTATGGCCACATTCTTTTAGCAGTGTGCATACGAATGTGTCCTGGGCCACGTTAAGGACCGCCTACTCAACTGACGTAGAAAGATTACAACTTGGATGTGAATGGCATTTATAAGTTGGAATCTAATTATGATAACTTTCCTGTGACATCAACACCCATCATACAGGTGATGTCATTTTAAGTTTGTGACGGCTGAGTGTTCAGTGCTAAGGGATGGATATTGGAGCTGCGGGGCCCAACTCTTGGACATAAACAAGCTGTCAACTTCTGCATCATTCTGGTTTAGTGATCTTACCAACGACATATTCTGGAGGACCGTAGTCTTGTTGTCTATTAAAGCCACCTCTGCCGCCACCACGTCCGAATCCACCACCTCTTCCTCCTCCAAATCCACCTCCTCCTCCTCTGCCTCCTCGGTTAAATCCTCCACCTCCTCTGCCTCCTCGTCCGCCTCCTCCTCTGAAAGACATTTTTTTTCTTCAAATCTCCTGTGATAAACACGAAGAAAGAGAGGAAATAAGTCAGAACAAAGCAAAGACAACATTAAAACACATTACACTGTGTTTTCCGAGCAGTATGCTTGTGTGTTGGTATATGGTAGGTATATATTTATATACATACATACATACACATATATACATATACATATATACACACACACACACACACACACACACACACATATATATATTTACACACACACACACACACACACACACACATATATATTTACACACACACACACACACACACACAC